>VUQH01048451.1:6086-16947 GCA_015106775.1 Etroplus canarensis
CCATCATCTGCTTTACTGCCTGTTAAGGTTAGAGGACGTCTGCCAAGTTTTGGAGTTCTTTTGTCATGCCAAGCTCTCGTCCAGGTCAAATCACGTTTATTCAAGTTGAGTCAAGTTTTGGTTGCACCCTGCTCCATGTTCCTGTTTAGTTTTCACTCCTGGAATTTTGTCAGCTTATATTAAAGCTCACTTTAGTTCTCCTCCTACGTCTGCGGTTGAGTCTGCATTTTGGGTTTACGTCACTGCACAAACCCTGACAAGCTGAGTGTTTAGTACAGTCTGAAGCCCAAGCTTGGGGCTCACAGGGATAACTTGTACACACAGATCTCATTATTTGTTTAGACATGTTTAATTCAAGGATCCACCATTGGAAAACTGTATGTACACTCTATGGACAAAAGTGTTGGGCCTCACCTCTTATTAGAATAGTTTCCTTCAGTCACATTGCCACAGGTGTATAAAAAGCTGCTAACTATCCAGTCTGCCTTTACAAACATTTCTGAAACAATGGGTCATTATAAAGAGTTCACTGAATTCCACCGTGGTACTGTAATAGGATGCCATTTCTTCAATATTCCTCAGTCAACTGCATGTGGTATTATTGCAAAATGGAAACAGGAACCACAGTAACTTGGCCATAAAGTGGAAGTGAGTAAAAGTTGCCAGCAATCTGCACAGTTCTAAATCTCCTTTGGCATTCACATCAGTACAAACATTTTGCTCCAGGAGCTTACTGACACGGGTGTTCATGGCTGCGCAGCTGCATGTACGTCACCGAGCACAATATTCAGAGTCAGAACAGTAGAAGGCATGCTGCCACTGGAGTCTGTAGAAGTGGAAACGTGTTCTATGGAGTGATGAATCACATCTCCATATCTGGAAGTCTGTTGGATGAGACAGGGTTAGAAAAATGCCAGAAGAACATTATGTGCCTCTTATTACCTATGGATTTCAAATGAGATGTTCTAAAAGCTCCTGTAGGTGTAATGTGTAGGTGGCCCAATACTTTTGTCCATAAAATCGAAAATATGGAAAAGCATAATAGGTCCACTGTAATAAATGTGTCTGGGCCTTGAACCTAAATGAACCATCCATGAAATTATACGTATGTAAATGTCTCTTGATACAGCAGCTCCTATTCAGAGCTAGATTTTTTCCCCAACAGGGGAAGATCTGGCATAAAATAGACAAACACGTGTGTGAAACTGATTTATAGAATAGTTAAAATAAGACACCGTTGTGAGAAATAACTGAAACCAGAATTAGGGAAGTGATGTGTAGAAAATGTGAAAGTTGATGCCGGTTCAGAAATGAAAAGCTTTCTGCCATTTTTTTCTTGCATTTAAAAAAATACTTCTCGCAATATTTTTCAGGGGAGATAACTGCATAAAGCAGACTTGGACCTATCATGTAAACCTTCAGAAGAATGACTTGGAACTGGAAGGTACCCACAGCACCACTAGCTTTCACAGATGCTTTAAACACACACACACACACACACACACACACACACACACACACACACACCAGGGGATCCGTTGATACAGGTTTTGAAGGTCAAAGTCAGTTTCATTCTTTTTAAGATGGAATATTTGTGCTAATAATAACAACAACAACAAGCAGAATGACTCCAAAACATTACAGAGATTCAGTCCCTTCCCAGAAATGTATTATTGGTTGTCTGGGAAACCCCTGATTGTCCCTGTTAGGCCATCACTGACACTAAAGCTCACCACTGACATGATTTTTGGGTGGGGTTTCTATTTTGAAAAAGGTATCATTTTCAGTATACAATTCTTCTATACATGCAGAAACTCTTTATAACTTCTGGAAACTCTTTTAGATTTTTTAGATTTTAAAAAAATTCCAACCCAGGTTTTCTATGCCCAGCACAAGGTCCCAGAAGACACTGGCACAACTCAAAAACATGAACACAACTAACTGCTGTAAAGGTTGCCACTGATTAAGTTAAAAGTAACAAAAAGTAATTCAGAATTTAAATACTTTGAATGAATACAATGAGCAATACTATAATACTATATTTTAAAATACTATATTACTTTAGCAGACATGCTTAATTAAGTATGGCTTCTATATGCATTCTCATTTGACCTCTGGCACAAACAAGGCATTTTTCCTGCCACTCATCGGATATTTTCTCTCTTTTGGATAATTCTCTGTAAACCCTAGACGTGGTTGTGTGGGAAAATCCAACCACATGCAAACCAGCCACCATACCATGTTGTGATTGGTGCTACACAGGTGACATAACTCACCTTTCTACTCCATTCTGATGCTCCTTTTAAGCTTCAGCAGGACGTCTAAATGCGCTGAGTTGCTCAAGTGTGATTATCTGATTTAAATGTCTGTCACAGTTGGCTGTGCAGAGCATGGCAGGAGGTGGACCCAACTGCAGGACTGACAAAACAAAAACAGGGAGCAAAAAACAAGGCTGAGATGATTTGGACATGTTCAGAGGAGGGACAGTAGACATATTGGACATATTGGATGTTGAGGATGGAGCTGCCAGGCAGGAGGAGAAGGGGAAGACCACAGAGAAGATTCATGGATGTAATGAAGGAGGACATGCAGAGGGTTGGTGTGAGGGAAGAGGATGCAGGGGTGACTGAAGTCCATAACATAAAATATAAAGTCCAACATCCAAAAAACTCAAGGAACTAGGAACTCTGAACTAGAAACCCGGGGCACACACAGCTAGAGCTAGAGGGAATAACACAGCAAACAGGGGTGACAGGACATAGACTGGATATAGTAAAGTGAATAAATATATGCTGCAGTGTAGCGAAATGTAAAATAGTCATGAAAAAAATTGTGCTGTCTTTTCACTACAGCCAGCGCGACATTGAAACTTGTGTATTTCATTGAGTAGGAAGTGTGTTTCATATCCGCAGATTCTGTACTGGAGAGTCCATGTCTCACCCCGGCAAACCAGAAAATAGAGCTTTGAAAACTGCTCCATCTTGATCCAAACCATGATCTTTTTAAAACCTGAATAGTTTTAATTGTTTAAACCTGAACATGCATTTTAAGTAAATTTAAAAATGCAATTAAAGTGGCTTAATCAGTTCTGTGTGGGATGCAAACCATGGTTTCTGATGTCACTAAGAAAATTAACACCATCAACCCCCTACTTTCAAAGCTGGACTTTTTTGCCCTTTAAAACTGGCGGAGTTTGTAAAGATATAAGCAGCTGCTGTGGCATTGTGGCACATCCTATTTAGCACACCTCAGCAGTAGGTTTGCTTATCTGATTTAATCTTACAACTGCTCGCAGCATGTATGTCAAAGGTTTTTAGTTTCACTGCGTAATGACATCTCTCATTGGCCTGAATGAAATGTGGCACTCCCCAGGGTTCAATTTTAGGCCCACTGTTTATTCACCTTACAAGCCCTTTATTCTGCAGGAGCTAATTGGGGGTGATTAGCGACATGAGTTACACCTGGGCACAGATTTGAGAGTTTGTCTCTGGGAGTTTTTGCCCGTTCATTCCGATGAACATTTGTGAAGTCAGACATTGAGCTTTGGTGAGAGGGTCTGGCTTGCAATCTCAGTTCTTGTTCATTCATAAGATGTGCGATGGGGCTGAGGTCAGGGCTCTGTGTGAGGCAGTCAAATACTTCCACACCAAACTCTACCACTTGCACTAGAGCCTACAGTACAAGACAAGCAGTTTGCAGCAAGATAAGGCAAGAAAGTCCCAGATTCAGCAACTGAAATAACCGTAATGTTCTCAAATGTATTACTGTTGTCTCATCATCATCATGCTTGAGTAATTTCCCCCCTGGGGATTAATACAGTATTCTGATTCTGAGCTTTGGTCACTGCAATATTACTGTGATTCTAATGTAACACAACCACAGCCTCTCACACGGTTTGCTCAGTATATAAAGCTTTTATATGCTTGCATGCACCCAGGCTTCTGTGTGGCATTCTGTTACTTTTTGAGAATTAGGACTATGCATCATGTTAGCGCCAAACTCAAATAATTGGCTTCTTAATTTTAAATTTTAACACAGGAACTCTGCTTTAAGTGTGAAGAGCTTGGCATGCACATTGATATTGCTCTCATTATCATTTTGTTATTTTCTGTGGTTTTAATGTAGGAAGACCACAGCGCAAGAACCTACTCTGGAGTGGCAAGTGGGCCAACTGCTCCGAGTGCATCGTTTTCCAGGAAGTAGAGCCTCCACTAGATAACGAAAAAGGCACAGAAGACGCCCTCCACAGATCCATGTTGTATGGTAAGCAGTGTTAAAGGAGTAGTTCACCTTCAAATAAGATAAGCTTTAGAATTCTTCCAAATACTTAGCTGCAAATAAATTACTGTGGCAATCAAACAATTTGTGCTTGGATCATTGTCAGTTGACAGAATTATTTTTGGTAGTTTAGCAAGTTAGACAAATGGACACATTGCACTTAATAACAAAAATTACAGACATGGTTAAGATATGCATACCAGCTATTAAAACACTGTTTATTTTATTTTTAACTTAAGCTACCCTGAATCATTCATGTCAGGCACACCTTACAGATGAAAGGATTGGGCCTCCTAAACATTACACCTATGAAATCCTAAATACCCGCCACACCACCACACGCAGGCATAACAGCTTCAAGTCTTATGGGAAGGCTTTCTACAAGATCTTAGAGTGTGCCTGTAGGAATTTTTACCCATTCATCTACAAGATCTTTGTGAGGTCAGACGTGGATGTTGGATGAGATGGCCAGCAATTTCTGTTCTAAAAATGCACCTTCAACTGCTCTCCTGTATTTTCCACAAGGAGTCACCATAGCAGTTTAAACTGATTGTAATTTAGCAGAGGTTTTACACCAGATGTACTTCCTGACACAACCCTCCATGGTGAGAGGGACTTACTGTATATTCCCACCTGGAATCAGAGCAGAAACACCTTGTTTTTAAGGTGAATCTATAAACCACTACACTAGTTCATCCCAAAGGTGCTTGTTGGAGTTGAGGTCAGGGCTCTGAGTGGGCCAGTCAAGTTCTTCTACAACAAACTCATCTAACCATGCCTTTATGGGCCTTTCTTCATGGACTGGGGAATAGTCATGCTGGAACAGTAAAGGGCCTTCTTCAAACTGTTACCATAAAATTGTGTAAAATGTCTTGGTAAGCTGAAGCATTAAGATTTCCATTCACTGGAATTAAGGGACCCAGGCCAACCCCAGAAAAACAACCCCATAGCTTTATCCCTCCTCCACCAAACTTTACAGTTGGCATGGTGGCATCAAGCATGTAACATTCTCCTAGCAAAGCCAGACTTATCTGTCAGACTGAGACAGAGAAGTATAATTCTTCATTCCACAGAACATGTTTCCACGGCTCCAGGGTCCAGTGACAGTGTGCTATACTCTACTCCATTCAATGCTGGGCATCATGCTTGGTGATGTAAGCCTTGCATACAGCTGCTCATGCCAGGTCCATGCCATGGAGCTCCCAGAGCACAGTTTTGTGCTGATGTTAATGCCAGAGGATGTTTGGAACTCTGCAGTTATTGAGTCAGCAAAGCTTTGGCAACTTTTAGGCACCGAATTTGTAATTTTACATGGTCCTCCACTCTGTGGCTGAGTTGTTGTGGTTCCTAAATGGTTTCACGTTTGCAATAATACCACTTACAGTTCACATGGATTATCAAGGACGAAAGAAACTTAAAATAACCATATTAGAACAGCACTCTAAAATTCAGTGAGCTCTTTAGAATGATCCATTCTTTCACAAATGTTTATAGAGGCAGACTGCATGGCCAAGTGCTTGACTTTATACACCTGTGGCAAAGAGACTGAATGAAACATCTGCACTGAATGATTTAGAGTTGTGTCTCAATACTTTTGTCCATATATTACATGTTTATCTTTTTACGTACAGTCTATGAAAGTGCAAAAAGATGTTTGGGACTAAAAGATTTCACTTAACAGATGTTCATTTATTTTTGAAATCAAAATAAATAAATAAATAAATAAATGCATAATAAACGCACAAACTTTAACCTGCTGAGCCACCACTGACTGCAGATTCAAATTCTGGAAATAATGATGTAAAACCTGGATTCTTGTTTTTGTTTCCTGCAAAGCATTGTGTCTTTAAATATATTTTCCTGCGTTTACCGTAAATGACAACACTTTAACTGTCTGAAAGTACACTTTAAACTCCTTTAACTTTTTAAAAATGATTTATCACTCCAGCTCGCAGCAAGGACAGCTCTGAGATGGTGACAGCGTTCCTGAAAAATGCAGCTTGTCATAACATGGTGGCAAGCGTCACACCAGCTCAAGAGAAAGGTTTGCTGTTTAGAAACTGACCAAGCTTTTCAGTGTTTTGAATGTCATAATGTTTGTTTTGCAGCGTCTAAAAATTATATCTGTATTTACAGAGTATTGTATGTAGTTATCAAGATTAAGGTAGGCACATATATTGAATTTTATTTTGCCTTTATTTGATCTAAGTTGGTTTATTCCTGCTGATTGATAGTATGGTGCTGTCTTTCTTTACAGGCTGCTGTTCGAGCCATCAGATTTGTACTGTTAACCAGAACATCAGTGCTGTAGTAGCTCATCCAGCTCTCGCTTGATCACATTTCACGGGTTATTGTAATGTGTGAAGTACAGAAAGAAAGAGATGTTTTCTTGTCATGGGTTGGCTGTATTGTACAAATTAATGAGAATTAAAATCCATCGAAAATCTGCAAATATGATAGGAATAGTAAATATAAGAATAAAGACAGCGCAATGTTGCCAACTGACCAAGTTTTCAATTGTAAAAATGGGACGTTATGCTGATCATGTTAGTCAACTCACTTCAGTTCCATTCAGTTTTTATCTATGTAGCACTAATTCACAACAAAAGTTACATCAACTTTACACTGTAAAGAAAAGACCCTACAGTATCAGTGAGAAAAAACCCCAACAATCAGAAAGTGCTTGGAGACAGAGGGGAGGAAGAACTTCCTTTGAACAGGAAGAGAACCAGGCTCAGGGAGGAGCAGCCATCTGCTTTGAGTGGTTGGGAGAGAGAAGACAAGACTAACAGACTATGGGAGAGAGAAGACAACATTTAATGACATGCAGCAGTAGCAAATAAATGTAAGGAGAGTGAAAATGTTCAGCGCATCATAAGAAGCTCCCCAGCAGCCTAAACCTATTGCAGCATAACTAAGCCCTAACTATAAGCTTTATGAAAAAGGAAAGTTTGAAGCCTGATCTTAAATGTAGAGAGTGTGTCTGTCTCCTGAATACAAACTGGGAGCTGGTTCCACAGGAGAGGGGCCTGATAGCTGAAGGCTCTGCCTCCCATTCTACTTTTAAAAACTTTAGGAACCACAAGTAGGTCTGCACTCTGAGAGAGAAGTGTACAACAATGGACCAAACAAGCATGGCAGACAGCGTTGATGGAGCTAGTCGGTGGAAAGAAAGTGAAGTTTTACTCACATGCTGACACGTGTAGCATCCATAAACACAGCATGCTGTGTGACGTCACGTCTTCTTCTGTGCATCACTTCAGGGCCGTAGCCTGTTCACCCTGGAGTTTGATGGCAGTCGCATTTAAATTAAAATGTGAACAACCACGCAAAAAAATCCAATCTCAGCAAAAAAATTGGAATTTATCATTAAGATCCACAGTGTGAACGTAGCCTAAGACATTCTGTGAATGTAATTCAATGAAAAGAAGCCAATATAGGGGAAATATGATCTCTCCTGAACCAGATTATTACCCTATTATAGCCGCCAGGACCCGATGCTAAGCCCACATCATGTCCCTAGTTCTTGACCTATATATCACATAATGCCATAAATAAACCTAATGACAGCATTTCTGTATAGATGGCAGAGGGGCACACTGAAACTATGAATGAAAACTGAAACTAGAATCCAGATCAACACTCTTAGAGCTAGCAATTTTTATGAAAATGGAAAAATGATGTTGACCTTTGACTTGACCTTTAGCATCATTTGTGTGATGAAACATTAGGGGATCACTGTAGACAAGTTTCACTAAAATCCGACCAATATCTAAAAGAAAAGTTTCTCAGTGAGGATGGAAATGCACTCTTAAAATGACAAATGTGCCCTTGACCTTGAGCACAATTTGAGTGAAGACCCATGAGGTGATCATAGTGTACACGTTTGTTTAATTCTGACCAATAATGTAGGAGGATGGATAGATGCCAGATGCATTGCTATGGCATTCACTAATTGAGCTAAAAATGAAAAGTAAAAGCAGTCATGACTTTTTATAAGTAAAAACTCATCCACCCTTGGATGAAGCTCTGCCCACACGGTGATGCTACTGAGCGGATTAATCATTCACACAAAGTTCAATGAAGGCAGGATTTTTCCATAAATTAGGCATTGCCCAACCATTTGTCATTTCTTGATGCAGTACATGCCATATTCATGTTCCTGCAATGCAGTAGTAAAGTTTCACAACTGTCAAACACCCACCTGTTTTTCCATGGAAAAAGCAGTGTGGCATTTAAGTGCCAACACCTTATTTACAGAAAACAGAATCAGAAAAATATGAGCAGCGATATGTTGTCCTGGCGTTGTATTGTAGCAACTTTTATTGCACAATTACTTCTACTGTCACTGTAGTTCGCCTGAGAGTGGGACAATTGCGCAATCACTGTGGAGCTTTAACCACATCATTTCATTCTGTAAACAAAACTGTCACATGTTTCAGGCAGTTGGAAATACCTTAGGCTATCCATTATCAGCAGTCACACACAACAAACAAAATGAAATGACACTGATACAGTTGAATTCCTGTCTTTCACTTTTTGTTGTTGGTTTTTCCGTTATTACAGTAAGGCCCATAAGTTTTGGGAATATTACCCACTTTTTTGTAATGCTGCCTCCGTGTACCACCACAGTGGATTTTAAATCAAGCTGTCAGAATGTGATTGAAGTGCTTTCATTCAAGGGGTTTGACAAAATAATTGCAATAACTGTTTAGGAACTGCAGCCATTCTTATGCGTAGCCCTCTAGTTCTTAAAAGTAACTGGACAACTGAACGAGCAGCCATGGCAAACTAAGCAGATCAAAGATCTGAAGTTGATTCCAAGTTTGAAACTTCAGTATTCAGTAGCTGTTCACTGAAACTCCTAATATGAGGTCCAAAGAGATGCTAATGCAAGTGAAGTAGGCCATCATTAGGCTGAAAAACCAAAATCAGTCAGAGAGATTGAAAAATCATTGGGAGTGGTAACATTCTTGAAAAAGAAGAATGCACTAGCCAGGTCAGCAACACCAAAAGGCCTGGAAGATCATGAAAGACAGAAAGCAGATGGTCACTGAAATCATTACTTGGTTAAGAAAACAATTCTTCACAACATCTAGTCAAGTCAAGAACTCTGACAGAGGTAGGTACTGTATATCACTGTTGGAGTCTTCAATCAAGCGATGCCTTCATGAATGTAAATACAGAGGGTTTACAACAAAGTGCAAACCACTGGATGAACTTGTACCAGAATGATGGAAAGAGAGAAAGCACGAAGAAGGAAAGATTCTCATGATCCAAAGCACACCAAATCATCTGTCAAACATGGCAGAATCAGTCTTATGTCATGGGTACGTATGACTGCCAGTGGAAGCAGGTTTCTAGTGTTTATTGATGTGACTGCTGTTAGACGCAGCAGGATGGATTCTGAAGAGTACAGGGCTTTACTCTCTGCTCAGATTGAGCAACTTTACAGGTACTGAAGACAAAATGTTGTATGCTGTTTGTGGCAGAGGCCCATCAATAAGCAGCAACTGAAGGCAACTGCAGTAAAGGCCTGACAGAGCATCTCAGTGGAGGAAACTTCTCACTAAAAAAAAGTCACTTTTTTAGCATAAGTTCAGTTTGTTACCTGTGCATAGCTACAGTTTTGAATTTGAAACATTTTCTCTTCACATAACAACAGGGAAGATTTAAGTTAGTGCAACTTTTATGTCTCTGAGCATCCATTAAAAACAGGAAGGAACAAAAAGAGGGAGACATAGTCTCTCCAGTGTGTCCTGGGTCTGCCCTGGGGTCTTCTCCCAGAGGGACGTGCCAGAAACACCTGAAGTGGGAGGCGTCCAGGAGGCATCCTGATCAGATGAACCACCTCAACTGGCTCCTTTGGAGGTGGAGGAGCAGTGGCTCTACTCTGAGCCTCTCCTGGATGACTGAGTTCCTCACCCTATCTCTAAGGGTGATTCCAGCAACCCTGCAGAGAAAGCTCATTTCAACTGATTGTATTCACAATTTCATTCTTTTGGTCATTACCCAAAGTTCATGACCATAGGTGAGGGAAACGTAGATTGACCAGTAAATCGAAAGCTTTGCCTTGGAGCTCAGCTCCCTCTTCACCAGGACAGACCAGAACAACACCCACATCACTGCAGATGCTGCCCCAATCCATCTGTCAATCTCCCACTCCAGCCTCCCCTCACTTGTGAATAAGACCCTGAGATACTTGAGCTTCCCCACTTGGGGCAGGACCTCGTCCCTGACATGGAGAGGGCAATCATCATTTTTGTCTGGAGAATTCGTGCAGTGTACCAGAGTCCTCACTCTCCTCTTTCTGCACCCCTGCACTCTGGCCTGCTCGGTGGTATGAGCCTTATCTACCCTCACGTGATTGGTTTCCCAGCATACATGTGATATTTATTTAGTGAATGCATTTAACACTCGTAGCTGGAGACTGTTACACCATTCTGCCTCATATTATGTTCAAAACAAGAAGAAGTTGTTGTGTTATGACCGCTAGGCCAGACCAGGCGTGTGGACCCAGGTGCAGACACAGAAGGAGGCAGAACTGGTGTGCAAAGAGTACTGTGCTTTATTTTCAGTGGAG
>VUQH01048452.1:0-10582 GCA_015106775.1 Etroplus canarensis
GTGGCAAAGGTGGATGAGTTTAAATACTTGGGATCAACCATCCAAAGCAACGGACAGAGCACAAGAGAGGTGAAGAAGAGAGTGCAGGCAGGGTGGAGTGGGTGGAGACGAGTGTCAGGGGTGCTTTGTGACAGAAGGATAGCAGCAAGAGTGAAAGGGAAGGTTTACAAGACGGTAATGAGACCTGGGAGTGACCAGGATGGACAGGATTAGAAATGAGTACATCAGAGGGACAGCTCATGTTGAGAAGTTTGGAGACAAAGTCAGAGAGGCAAGGCTGAGATGGTTTGGACATGTTCAGAGGAGGGATAGTGGATATATTGGACAAAGGATGTTGAGGATGGAGCTGCCAGGCAGGAGGAGAAGAGGAAGACAACAGAGAAGATTGATGGATGTAGTGAAGGAGGACATGCAGAGGGTTGGTGTGAGGGAAGAGGATGCAAGGGATAGGATGAGATGGAGGCAGATGATCCGCTGTGGCGACCCCTAACGGGAGCAGCCGAAAGAAGAAGAAGAAGAAGAAGAAGAATATCTATACTGATATGGACTGGGTAGTGAATGCCTGACAATGTTGGGGCATGCTCCTAATGAGACAATGGATGGTGTCCTCGGGGGATCTCCTCCCAGGGCATTACTGAGCTCTTGGACCGTCTGAGGTGCAACCAGAAAGCATCAGATGAACTGAAACATAATGTCCCAGAGGTGTTCTGTTGGATTTAGGTCAGGTGAGCATGGGGGCCAGTCAATCATTTCAGTTCCTTCATCCTCCAAGAACTACCGGTATACTCTTGCCACATAAGGTCAGACATTGTCATTGCACCAGGAGGAACTCAGGATCCACTGCACCAGTGTAGTGTCTGACAGCATGACTGCCTGATACCTAATGGCAGTCAGGGTGCCGTTGCCTAGCCTGTAGAGGTCTGTGTGTCCCTCGATGGATATTCCTCCCCAGACCATCACTGACCCACCACCAAACTGGTCATACTGAACGATGTTATAGGGAGCATAACGTTCTTCACGGCTTCTCCAGACACTTTCAACTCTGTCACATGCTCGGGGTGAACCTGCTCTCATCTGTGAAAAGCTCAGGGCATCAGAGGTAGACCTCCCAATTCTGGTATTCTATGGCAAATGCTAATCAAGCTCCACCGGCGAGGCAGTCAGCACAGGGCCCAATAGAGGATACTGTGTCCTCAGGTCACCCTCATGAAGTCTGTTTCTGATTGTTTGGTCAGAGACATTCACACCAGTGGCCTGCTAGTCATTTTGAAGGGAACTGGCAGTGCTAATCCAGGTCCTCTTTGCAAAAAGGAGCAGATACTGGTCCTGCTGATGAGTTAGGACCTTCTTCAGCCCTGTCCAGCTCTCCTGCCCATCTTCTGGAATGTCATCCATGCTCTGGAGACTGTGCTGGAAGACACAGCAGACTTTTTGCGAACTTTTTGCTCGCATTGATGTGCCATCAAGGAGTTGGGCTACCTGTACAACCTATGCAGGGTCCAGGTATCACCTCATGCTGCCAGCTAAATGCAAACTAGACAGTAAACAGTCAGAAAAGATGAGGAGGGAAAAATGTCAGTGGCCTCCACTTGTAACACTATTCTTCTTTTGCGGTGGTCTTATTGTTGCCCCTCTAGTGCATCTGTTATTGATTTCATTAACAAGAAATCAGCTGAAACTGATTAACAACCCTCCCTGCTACTTAACTGACCAGATCAATATCCCAGAAGTTTGATTAACTTGATGCTGTGCTCTGATTAAAAAGTTTTCCTTTACTTTTTTGAACAGTGGTATATTTAAAAATCAGATGCAGAAGACTCAAAACAGTATCTTCATGTCCATTAATTACACATGCCTGATGACAAGTTGGAAATGTTTTCATAGGGCGGAACTGCCGGAGGGCAGGAACTGAACATAATGACTGAAGACTTGTCATGATTTTTTTCTGTCATTTGTGCAGCTGCTTTGTTATGGTGATTTTAAACAATGGGGCAAAACTATATACTTTGTGGCAAGAGCCACCAAGTATATTTGTGCCACTTTTCAGGCAGAGTGGGGAAACTTCTGAGTTCCAGAGGCTTAGAACGGGTGAACTGAGGCTGGTGTACAAACTGAACTACACTGACCTATGACACATGTCAAAGGTCACTCCATAGTTTCCCATTCAGCTCTGCTCTAAGGTGTGTCTGCCATCACTTCCAAGACTTATCAGACTTGTACCGTTTTTACGCTAAAACCTGAGCATATGTGCAGGACTTTTAAACATTTTTTAAAAATATTTAAACATCTGCTAAAAAGGATAATAGACTTCTTTTCCATTGTCAGGTGATGCATGTGCATCTGAGGGCTCCATAGTCCATTTGGGGTAGGAGTTCATGTTCACTCATTAAGGTAGCACTATCCACCCTCCATAACGTACTGTACAGTGTGTGACCCAAATATAGGACAACAGTGGTCTCTCACCAGTGCTATTGTTGCTGGTGAGGTGGGTGATTATTTGTCTGTTGCTGCATGATGAGAAAGAATCTAAGCTATACCAGCAGGTGTTGGTCACAGGCAACAATGAATTATTTAGCGTTCAGTAATTAGTGAACAGTGGACAGATAACAGCTGGACAGCTAACATAGTATTAAGAATAACATTTGCTTGGCTTACTTGTTGAATCTGTTTTATGTATAAAATGGCTTACCTGCCTCTCCTCCACTGTGCATCGTACCTTTCCCATGCACGCAGTGTCCTTGACCAACAGACACGCCCGGTGGGGGAAAAAGGTGGAGAGATAAACAAGCATCTCTGTAAACACACAGTTACATTAACATCTGACTCAAATACCAAGGCAACAGACAGACATACCCTCCTTCTGTTTTCTCTCATTTTGAGGTGACATTGATTTAACACTTTATGGTCAGGTTGATCTAATAGAGAAGCTTTATTCATTTTAAAGTTCCAATACTGTGATTGATCAGGGTAAAATAAGATAACACACACGTGTGTGTACGTGTGTGCAGAAGTAATCAAAGTAATCTAATTTTAAATATAAGGATTGTTTTAATATTTGGATGGAAATCGTTTGCAGTCCATGACTGCCTGAAGCCTAGAACCCATGGATATCACCAAATCCTGTGTTTAACCCCCTAAGTGCCAGGCTTCTACTACAACCGCCTTCAGTTGCTGCTTGTTTGTGGGTCTCTCTACCTCAGTAACTGACAAGCTGCTCTGTTGGGCTGAGGTCAGGTCACTGACTAGGCCATTGAAGAATGTCCTATTTCTTTGCCTTGAGAAACTCTTGTGTTGCTTTTGCAGTAGCTTTGGGTTGTTAGCCATTTGCACGGTGAAGCACTTTCCAATTAGTTTTGCAATATTTGACTGAATCTGAGCAAATAGTAAAGCCCCGTACACTCACAATTCATCCTGCTACTTCAATCAGCAGTCACATCATCAATAAACACTAGTGACCCAGTTCCACTGACAGCCATACATGAGCCGTTCCTTTCCTTCTCCATGTTGGTTTGCACCGTGTTGTAAACCGTCTGTATTTACATTCATGAAAGCACTTGTCGATTGTAGATTTTGACATCTTTTGTGGTCTTCCAGGCCTTTTGGTGTTGCTGAGCTGGTCAAAGCATTAATTCCTTTTAAAAATGTGGCAGATTGTTGATGTGGCCACCCCAGTAGTGTTTGCTATTTTTTTCAGTAGGTTTATTTTGGCGTTTCAGTCTAATGATTGCCTCCTTCACTTGCATGGACATCTGTTTGGACCTCATATTAAGAGTTCCAATAAAAAGCTACAGATTCAACATTTGGAATCAACTCCAGATCTTTTATCTGCTTTGTTTGTCATAGAACAGCAAAAGAACAGTGTATGTAAGTGTATGTCAGTCCAATTCCAATTACTTTTTAACCTATGAAAATGGGCTATGTGTAAAAATGGCTATAGTTCATAAACAGTTAATGCATTATTTTATTAAAGCCATTTGATTAAAGCTGAAAGTCTGCTCGTCAATCACATTCTGATTGTCTGATTTGAAAATCCACTGTATTGGTGTGCAGAGGTAAAATTGCCAAGTAAATTGACATTGCCCAATAACTTATGGACCTAACTGTGTATAATTCCTATATAGTTCCCAGAAGCGGAGCAGAGCAGATGACTGGAGAATCGGGCGAGTTGCTGGCATTGCAGAGCAGTGAGGGAACTTTTGCTGAACCAAGCAGAGTCCAAATGTTGCAAACTAATCTGAGCGATTAAAGGGTGAAATCTGAAGCAGAGTAGCTGAATCTGACCAGTTTTAGACCAGTGGAGCAGAGCTGAGGAGATGAAGGGCTGCAGATTGAGCACAGTGGATGAGAGAGGTAAGGTGAACAGAAGACAGACATGGAGGGTGTGATAAACTTTCACTGTTCTATTTTTGCTATAAAATCAAATGTCTTTCTTAATTTACTGTAGCCAACTGTGTGGTGAATTGTAAGATGCAGGTGATAATCTGGCAATCTGTTTCAAAGTGAGCACTCAAAATGACAGCAGTTTGGAATGCTGGTGGTTCTAGCGTTAACCAAGTTACTTTTAGTTTGTGATTTGTGTTAAAATTCAGCCCTTCAAACTCTGCACGTTGAACAACCCACTGATATCATACCAAGGGTTGTTTTACAAGCTTCTGTTTGTAACAAGTTGGGAGTGAGACCCTTCCTACTGTTGCTTAAAGCCGGTGCCTCAGGCAGTGATACCAAAAGACAGCAGCATTTGACATCCTGAGAATGAGAACAGGCTTTTGCCTTCATCCAAAAGCTACATTCGTTTTAATTCTCAGCAAAAATGTCTTCACTCGTGCCTGTCCTGTCAGGGTCCCATCATCCTCAGTCACAGTGAATGTTTACGCAGAAGGAGATTTTCTGTGAGAAACACAGTTCAGTTCTGCAGAACCTGATGAACAACAAGTCTTCTCTAAGGCTTACGCCAGAAAATGAAATGTCACTGCGTTTTCTGGAAGTGAAACGGAGAAATGAAAAAATGTGTTTTTTTCTTTCTGCTCCCAGCTGACACTGTGTGTGCCTCACTCTGGAGGAAACACCTGAGCGCTGAGCGAGAACCCCCGCAGAGTCACCTGCCACACAGAACAACACAGAGCAGAGCAAAGTCGAAAGCATATCCTGCACACATCAAATCCAGAAAGCAAATGTGTTTGCAATTTTGTCAGCATGCGTAGGAATTAAGCTCCAGGGTCCTCATTAGCGACGCATCATTTTTATGCAAGAGGTGCTTTTTTTTTTTGTCAACCTGCTGCCTGATTTTTGAGCTGATGGAGAGATGAGCTTTCACTGGCTCAGGAGCCAGCGCGGCGAACGGTGGTGAAGGAAGCCGTCAAGGCGGAGCACGGCTGAACGAACAGCTGTCAGAAACATTATGCAGTTCACCCCGGGTGTTCACAAAACCACTCAGCTCTTTAACAGCTCCCTGATATACGGCAGTCATTGTGCAAAAGCACAAACTCAGCTTAAACGTCTACATATTTCCAAACAAATTTACACTAGTCATGCCTTTTTTTCTGTCATTGTTCACACACACTCCTGCACGTGCAGTTGAATGAATAAACAAGCGCGTACCCATACGAAATCAGTCATATGCATCTATAAATCCTGAAGTGGAAACCAAAGCTTGAAGTGGAAACAGGCTTTAGACGTTTTGTTTTTTACAGCTGTTTGTATGTAGGAAGAATGTGAGCTCGGCAGAAGGATCGACACGTAGCCTGTAAGGATGCAGCTGTAGCGGAGTCTGTACTTCTGTACCTACATCGACCAGAGACATGTGACCTGTCACTGCGGATTTAAAACAGTCAGTCACACAGAGGTCATCCTAGGGATAAAACCTGAGCTCAGTTAGAAGCTGGTGGGAAAGTTTGGGTATAAATTGTCATTAAAGAGCATAATATACTGTTTAGCTGCTTAATGTAAATCAATCAATCATGTCTGCCCGTCTGTCTGTCTGTCCAGATACAGTGGATATAGAAAGCTACACACCCCTGTTAAAATACCAGACCACAATAAATCAATTCAGAAATTTTTCCATCTTTCTGGTCTCAGGGGTCAGTTCCTCCATTTGTGATTCTAATGGAGGAACTAGGATGTAAATTAAGTTCTGGGGAACTGGTTTTACTACACAGAAAGTCCCGGCTCAGGCTGAAGGACTTTCTGAAGATGCAGGAGGTTTCAGTGTTGGCTCGAACGGGTCAGAGGACACTGCCAGACCACTTCAAGCTGATAGGAAGGCAGCTGTACCTCAAATAACCTCTCGTTACAGCCAGTTTCTGCAAGAGAACATCTCAGAATGCAGAACACATCCAGCACTGAAGCAGCAGAAGACCACACCCGGGGAAACTGAGGCTGTAGTTCACGCAATCTCACCAAAATAAGACAACAGAAGATTAGAAAGACATTGCCTGGCCTGCTGACTCTTGATTTCTGCTGTGACACTCAAATGGCAGAGTCAGAATTTGGTGTAAACAATATGAAGGCCTGGTTCATTAACGGTTCAGGCTGATGGTGGCGGTGTAATGATGTGGGAGATATTTTCTGGGCACATTTTGGGCTCCTTACATGAGCATCATTTAAATGCCACGGCCAACATTGCCCATGTTCATCCCTTCGTGACCACAGTGTCCCCATCTTCTGACAGCTGCTTCCAACAGGATAAAACAACATGTCATAAAGCTCAAATCATCTTAAACTTCTTCTTGAGCATGATGACAAGTTCACTGTACTCAGATGGCCTCCTGTGGCCACATGTGGAGTCACATTTTCCTGAACATTTGTTCTGTTTCATAGCTGGAGCTTTTTATTGGCTGTGGAGCTCCTATTGTCCATTACATTACAACAGTTCTAAGTAGCTGTAGTTTTGTGACCTACATTAAATTTGTACCATCAGACTCTTTGAATAGGCCTTTACGCACTAATATATGCCAGCCAAACAGAAATAACTGAGAAATCATTTGCTTTGGCCAAAAAAACCTTTATTTCACGTCACTTGGAAAATATATTCCAATTTGAAAACATAACTTGGTGTTTTATTTTTTGTGTATTAAAATCACACCAGTTATAAAACCTATGCAAATATTTTTAACTGAAAGTTGTTTTATTGCAGCCGAGTTGTTGAAAGGAAATACGTGGAGTTGACTGAACCTCAGTGACCTGGCGCTGTTCTATAGATTTCCATTTTTGTTTCCAGATGGTGATCAGCTAACTGATAAGCTCACTTTCAGTTCCTCTCTTGATAAATATTTCGAATCCCCTGTGAGATGTACATCACCACTTCTGCAGTTTCACATCACATTAGGCAGTAAACTTAAGCCAGTGTGTTCACCCCAGTTCAGCTGTCTCTTTTTACATTAGATCAGATGTTTTCTCAGAGTAATGGCTGTCTTTCTTAAAGCCATGCTTTACTCGGCTAAGTGTGTGTTCATCGTTGTGACCTGCTGATGTGTTGTCATTTATTCTGTCTGCAACAGAGGGGACAGAGGTGTTGCTTAATGGAGGAAACAAAATGTGAACTACAGGAACATGAACATAGTGCTTCAGGACATTTTTCCTGTATTAAAGTAATTAAGTGGTACAGTCGTGTGAAAAAGAAAGCTTGTATTGAACTCTATGCAGTCCTGTAAAAAAATAAGCACACCTTTGCTGCTTCCATAAGAGTAAAGAGGGTAAGTAACAGCCTAATCAAATACACTTGATTAATTTACCATCAGCCAGTGCGGTCGCCTTGATGAAAGCAGAAGTTTTTGGCAGTTTGCATGTTTGAAACTTTCAGGTGTGTGTTCACTCAGCGTCACAGTCTTCCCCAGAGGTGAAGTCCCAGCAAATCCACCCCGAGGTCATATCATGCAGCACTGCAAAAAAACCCAGTAACCACATGTCAGACTCCACAGGCCCATGTTTAGTGTCCAGTTTTACTGATAGCTGACCTTATATGGCTTGTTTGGAAGGGTTGCCCAGCAAAAGCCTCATCTCCTGAAAAAAGAACATGGCAGCACAGCTTAGGTTTGCAAAGTTGCATCTGAACAAACCGCAAGACTTCTGGGACAATGTCCTTTAGATGAGACTAAAGTGGAGCTGTGTGGTCATAATGTATTTGATGAATCCCAAACAGCATAGTTGGAAGTAGTTTGGGTTTGCTTTGCAGCCACAGGAGCTGGGCCTCCTGCAGGCACTGAGTCGACCATGAACTCCTCTGTGTACCAAAGTCTTCTGGAGCCAAATGTGAGGCCATCTGTCTGACAGCTGAGGCTCGGCTCAAACTGGGTTTGTTTGTCATGGTCTGTGTTTTTGCAATGTTTAGATTAATTGTGCATTATGTCTGGATAACCTGCTCATGCTCTGTAGGTTTTTTTTAGTTTTTAGGGTTAGATGGCCGGTTTTATTCTAGACTGACATTCAGTTCTATTCTGTTTTTGTATTTTATTTTATACCTGCATGTTTGGGACTCATGCTCTGTTATTTTTGTGGTTTTAGTATCTTTTTAGGAGTTTCTGAGCTGTCCCTTTGGTGTGCTCATTTTTAATCCTGTCCATCCTGGTCACTTCCAGTGATAATTTTGGTATTTTCATCTCTGCCACCTCCTGCCGGTGCCAGGAGTTCTGATAATTTTAAACTCCTCTTCATTTTTTTGAGCCAAAATGACTCTTTTCTGTTCCATTTCATAAAATGGTTTAATTTTACATAAAACTGAAAAAGCAAACGGGTTTAACAGGTAATTTGCCTTGCTAATGTGCCCAAAACTATATTCAGGTTTTTGTAATTCAAGTGAAAAATGTCACTTTTTCAGGTCTCTTACTGTGAAAAGTAGAAAGCAGCATCCAACTATTGCTGTTCATTCTTATTAACCTCCTGCTGACTCACATTTAGACATTCATACAAGCAGAATACACATTTTTTATTTACAGTGTGTTTTTTCCATGCCTTCCGAAGACAGCTTTCCAAATGTAACTAAATAGATTTATTCTGCGCTGTTTAGAACTCTGGGCTTCAGCTTGATGCAGCACATTAAGATGCGTTGTGTCAAAAACATGAAAACATGGAATTTATCAATCACACAGAGGTTCAGTGAAGAGGAGGATGACACATCAGCAGCACTTACAGAGATGGTTTGACTCATCAGATGTGCTAGTAAAAGCGTGCAGGAGGTGACTGTGTGTGTTTGTCTGCAGGTAAAGGTGATGTGTTTGGTGACGTGTTCTGGAAGGAGATGACGCTGGCTCAGTCCTGCGCGAACGTCCGAGCGCTGACCTACTGTGACCTCCACATCATCAAGCGAGACGCACTGCAGAAAGTCCTGGAGTTTTACGCCAACTTCGCAAACCACTTTGCCAGAAACCTGGTGCTTACTTACAACCTTAGAAAAAGGGTGAGTCACATTACTGAAGTATATTTAGTCAATTTTACTTAAAGTGCAGCAACTCTTCTAGTTATTATCTATCCTGCTCTAGGTTGTAAGAGCTCAGTGGTTCTTTGCATGAAAGACTTCTGAGGGTGCTATTGTAATTTAGCAGAACTCTGAATTCTTTCAAATCAGACAGAAATAACCTGAAAAAAACATCGTTTATGTGTGTGCGGAGCTGAGTATGCTTGAAGTGTGTGACCTGCGATCGTGCTGCAGTTTCGGTGCTGAGATCGCGCTGTTGTCATCTGAAGACTTTACATAAGCTGCTTTGTTCTAAGCTTGCCCTCCTCCACAGAGCAGATGTGACTCTGTCAGTAAAGCTAACAGCGCGGAGGTGGGCGATGACAGACTGCTGTGTTCACACCTCAACTGCTGCTACTGTTCAAACCCACTCTGCTCAGTCTCACCTGTAAATATGGCTCATTCAGGCTATAGAGACCACAAACCTTGAACCGGGCCTACAAATGACTCACAAATTACAATAATGTCTTAAATAGCTGCATGACTCTTTGAAGGCCCTCTCCAGGCATGTTTGAAGATGTGTAAAAATATTCAGCTTTAAATAATATGTAGCTGGTGTAATATTTCCAGGGGGGAAACGGCTTGCTAGAAGCTCTTAAAATAGGCTCTACACCTCCCTTCTCACTGCAAAACTAAAGTCCGTGGTTTTGGAGGTGTTTTTCATTATCAAATGTTAAATCACTGTTCCTGTTCCTCCATATTCAGGAACTCTCCAAAGTGCTAAAAGGTTCCTTCAGCTCTTTAGAATCAACATTTCCGGCGTGCTTTAAAACCTTGTGAACATCAGGTTGTTAAGTCAAAGCCAGTGGTGGGATTTAACATAGCACATTTCACTCAGATATGGTACTTACAAATTTAAAGTACTTATGGCTTACTTCTATTTTTTATTTTATTGCATCTAAACTGGGGTTGTTCCCAACACTGAAACCTCCTGCATCTTTAGAAAGTTCTCCCCAGTGAGTACAGACTTTCTGTGTCTTTTTTGCTCTCCTTTCTCTCTTCTCTTTCCCTTCACCTCACAACCAGTCGAGGCAGATACAGTGGGTACGGAAATTATTCAGACCCCTTTAAATTTTTCACTCTTTGTGTCATTGCAGCCATTTGCCAAAATCAAAAAAGTTCATTTTATTTCTC
>VUQH01048456.1:0-15249 GCA_015106775.1 Etroplus canarensis
AGTGACGATTCATGGATGTAGTGAAGGAGGACATGCAGAGGGTTGTTGTGAGGGAAGAGGATGCAGGGATAGGATGAGATGGAGGCAGATGATCCGCTGTGGCGAAGACGACGAAGAAGACGACGACAGTCTGCGTAAGCAATACAGTTCCTGGAGGAGTCGAGAACATGGTGATGGTGCTATGGATGTGGACACCAAGATATTTGTGGAACTGGGCTTGTGAATAACTGCTGG
Source organism: Etroplus canarensis (assembly GCA_015106775.1). Taxonomy (NCBI): domain Eukaryota; kingdom Metazoa; phylum Chordata; class Actinopteri; order Cichliformes; family Cichlidae; genus Etroplus; species Etroplus canarensis. The sequence goes on from VUQH01048456.1 coordinate 235, forward strand.
GCTGTGATCACCAACAGTTTTTGCCTTACCTCAAAATGTTAGATGCTTGTATTGTTATTTCTAAAGAGTAAACTAGCACAATCATCTGAATATTTAAATTTATGTAACCCTGTGATGGACTGGAAGAACAGAGCGCACACAACTTTGTGGGGCCCCAGTCCTGAAAGATTTATGCGGAGTAAGACTATCCGTGACCTCAACCCACTGAGCCCTATCTGTTAAAAATGAGCAATACCACTTCATATTTGTGGAACTGATGTCCAGCTGTTTGTGTTTTCTGAATTATCAGATGGGGTGAAATGTGTTAAAGGCAAAGCTAAATTCAATTAAAAGAACCTGAGCATATGCTGTACTGTCCTCAAGATGTTTTAAAACCAAATAGGTAATAGCAGAAATAGCATCATCCTGACCCCATCCCTATCTGAACGCAAGCTGCAGAGGGTCTAGTTTGTTGTTCACATTTTGTTTCAACATTGATACCACGCATTTCTCCAGGCATTTCATTGCTGCTGATATCAGCTACTGGTCTGAAGGCATTGTATTCAGTCAGTGGGGTTTTCATGTGCACAGGAATGATTACAGAGCTTTTACAAATGTCAAGTACCTTGTGAAGGTCTAAAGACTGTTGGAAAACAGGACACCATGCTGGTTTTAGATTTTCTGCAAAAGTTTTTAAAAGAAAAGATGAAATCCCATCTGGTCCCACTTAAAAAGATACTGGACCTGTTTTGGATCGACCTGTGGTCTGCTCTCAATGCACTCAGCGTGGGGTAAGAAATCCAGCTCCTTCATACATTCTGCTGTAAAATCTTGAGTCTCAAATTTCAGAGAACACTTATTTAAAACATCACCTGAAGTAACTAAAGACTTCTTAGATGGTTTTAGATTTGTAATGGACTTGATAAAGTTCCATAGTCTCTTCAAATTACAAATATTAAAATTCCCAATTATCTAAAATTACCATCTGTCCTTTCCCAGCTAGTTGCAGCTCTCCGTTCAATTCATTCTACGCTGTTCTGAATCAGAGTCCAGGGTTTAAAAGGCTATTTTCTTCAGGTTTTGTGATGTAAGATTTGTTAAATAAATAGAAATTTAAAATGTGTAGAACTGGTGCCAACTATTATGCAAATAGCCAAGTAACAGTCATGTCTTTACCTGACTTTAGACTGCACTCGAGGTTTTGAACAGAGACCTGAGTCTCAGATCTGGTCCAAATGATCTGAAGGTCTCTTTTTTTACGGCTACTACTGGTCAGTGCCTGAGTTCACCTAAATGGATCAAAGCCCCATCATCTGTGATCATGGGAAATAAAACCTATGATTTGAGTCTTTAAAGGAAAAGATGTAGTATTTATGACTGTCCTTCTTCATCAGTTACACCAACGTGAGTGCGGTATTCTCCTAGGGCAGTGGTTCTGAGTCTTTTTTCAGTGATATACTCCTGTGATATATTTTTTCAGCCAAGTACCCCCTAACCTGAGAAAAGTGTTTTTGGTTGAAAAAAAGACACAACTACTGTGTCTTCAGTATCATTGCTGCTACATTTTAACCATGACTCCATTATTTTAGCTCTTATGACAGCAGTGATTGACAGGTGATGCCATGTGCCACACCAGGTTGGGTCAAACCATCCTGGTATGGGGGACACTCTGATTTTTTAGGTTAATGAAACTGAAGAGTCTACTCGATATAAAATTCATTTTGAGAACTTTTGGAAGTCGTTTTATGAATCTGCATATTTGATTTAGCAAAGATTTTACGCCAGATGCCCTTCCTGACACAACCCTCCCCATTTACCCGGGCTTGGGACCGGCACTATGAGTACGCTTGCTTGCAGACCCCTGTGACTGGGTTATTTTAAGAACTTTTGGACAATTGAACTATTTATTAAATAACTGTTTTATAGGATTTTTTAATTAATGTTAATTTTAAACATATTTTTAAAAATCTCACATAAACCCCTGGAGTGCCTTCAAGTACCCCCAGTGCTACATGTACCCTCATTTGAGAACCAGTGTCCTATAGAACGGTGGATCCTAGCGTTCATGTGAACCTCTTTTCTGACACTACCCACCTAACTATAGGTGCAGACCCGACCACCTCCAGCTGGATAATGTCCCCTGCCATACCACATGACATACTTTACAGTGATCTACAGGGCTTAACCCAGGTGGAAAACTCCCCACATCCTATGTGCTCAAGCCCAGAGACCCAAAAGATCCATTGCTGTTGTACAAGTATGTTCAGGATCGGCTTGAGGAACACGACAGAGAGCCCAAACTGTTGCCAGACACCACAGGACACCACCAGATGTCCGTGGCCTGATAGGTTGAACTGTTTTGGCAGCACAAGAGAATATTTAGCCAGAGGTTTTAATCTTGTGACTGATTTATGCATATTATTGCTCTCTCCCTCCACAGTTGTTTGCTAATCGATCAAATTAACTGAACAGCCCATCATGCTTTAGGTCTGGTCTTGCTGTGCTTGTGTCTCCCACAGTTTTGTTCTTTTAATTCATTTTTCGAAGGCGTGGGCCTTCACTGCACCTACAGCAGCAAATAGCTGCTACTCTGGAACCCACTAATGTTATATCTTGCAAGTTTAACCAAGAGTAAAAACAATTTGTTTTATTAGACATCAAATACACTAAATGAGGATTTTCTTTGTTCAGAATAAACTCTGCCCCACACGTGCATACCTGCTTGAGCTCCAACACACTCCACATCAGATGGCATTAACTCCTCATTAGGCACACTTAACCCAGTTCTGGCTATAACTCTGTTCCTGCACTTGCTACTCCTGTCCTTTGGAGCCGTCATCAGTCAGCGTCTTGCAGAAAACAGTTCCATCTGTCTCCTCAATGTCAACTCAATTCAGCTCTGTTCGCTTTATTAATCCCCATGGAGGCAATGGATTTGAGGGCAAACAAAGTTCTCCAAACAGCAATCAGCCAGCAGGCATTAAAAATAGAGTGAGAGTGAGAGAGACAAGGGTGAGTAAGATGACTGATGAAGTATGGTAGCATTTAGCACAGGGCTGCCAAAACTACAACCCAGAGGCCAAGTTGTTTTTGCCCTTGAGAAAGATGCCTGAGTGGTGAAATAATAGACTGAGAGATATCAGCCTGTTCTCATTCCCAGAGTGTCAAATACCGCTGTTATTTCAAAGCCTCTGGCGTCTCCCAAATTATGCTCAAGGTGTCCTTTGGTGTCTGTGTGTGATGCACTGGGTTTAGGCAACAATGACATGGATCTGTCACTCACAGATCGCCACATATATGCACTTATAAAGGACCCCTTGGCATCAGATTTAAATGCACTGCGTAAAAGCCATTTTTCAAAATGTAAGGTTACTGTTGAGGATAGAATTTTTTCCCCCAAGCCTAGTCAAGTAGCTTTATTGTGTAATTATAGCCAATAATTTTAATTTGCCTAAACCTTACTAAGAAGTTTTTGGTTAGTAAAACTTACCAAGTACTTTTTATTGCCCAAGTCTAACCTTTAAACCTAACTAAATATTTTTTATCAAGTAGTTTAGTGTGTTTACCTAACCAAATACTTTTTAGTCCCTAAACCCAACCAGATACTTTTATTGCCTTAACCCAACCAAGTAGATTTTAGTTTGAAAACTCAATCAAGTAGTTTTTGTGACAAAATTTTACCAGTTACTTTAGTGCCTAAACCTTACCAAGTAGTTTTAGTGTCAAAATCTTACCAAGTGTAGGGACTAAATCCAACCAAGTACTTTTATTACCTAAACATTAGCAAATTGTTTTAGTGCAGGGGTGCCCACGCTTTTTAAGCTTGTGAGCTACTTATAAAATGACCAAGTCAAAATGATCTACCTATTATAAAATGCAAAACCTTTTGTATGTATAAATATATTGAGCATTCTTTATACACACAGTATATGTTGGTGTACCTTGCATATCTGTATGAACCCATATTGCGCAGTACAACTCTGTGCATTTTTGATCTTTTCTTTAATCTGATGACTTGCACTGAATGGAATCATCCAGGGATGCTTAGTCTGGACAGTAGCTGACGTCTGTTTTTTAATGCTAGAAGATCTACCCACACTACCTTTGCGATCGACCCGTAGATCGCAATCAATGTTTTGGGCACGACTGTTTTAATACCTAAATTTACCCAAATGCTTTTTAGTGCCTAGAACTTCCCAAATAGTTTTCAGTGCCTTACCAAGTACAGTAACTAAATGTAGCCAAGTACTTTTAGTACCTAAACCTCAGCAGATTTTAAGTGCCTAAATTTTACTAAGCATTTTTAAGAGTTTTTTCTTTTAGCTTTTTGTTAAATTTAAAAAAATGAGCCACTGTACAGCATTGACTGTAAATAAAAACATAACATAACATAAAACTACAATAGTTACTTTGCTTGTTATATTATTTTGGGGGTGTTTTAGTTTATTTAAAATCATATAATCATAATGATACTTTTTTTCACATAGTGCTAATTACCACACCTCATTCTGAGCTATCCAACATGAGGTTCAACATGCATTTTGGTATACAGTCAGGGCCTGTTTTCAGATTTTCAGCCAAAATGCATCAACATTATGAGGTTTCATGCTGTGATACAAAAGTCATGATGTACAAGTACAGCAGCTTGGTATCTGGACAATCTCTTTCACCACTTTTGTTTTTATAGAGCCCCGCCAGTCTGGCCTACATTTTCTCTTTGTCTAGACAGAGTAAAGCAAGGAGGGCTGCAGACACTCATAGGGACAGAAAGTGCAGTGCATTTAAATAAACCTTGCATAAGTGTGAAAAGAACTACTGTAGCCTCTTTGTTTTTAGTACTCAGAAGTTAAGAAAAGACTATCTACATGATAAGGAGGATTTTTTAAATTATATACATAAAAAAAACACCATTATTAAACAATAATGTCCTTCTGTTGCCCGCTTCTTTGATCTTTCCCCACTCCTCTTCCTTCAGATCCGGCGGCAGGGTGGAATCCAGCTGCTGGTGGACCTGCTGGACCACAGAATGACTGACGTGCACCGCAGCGCCTGTGGAGCCCTCAGGAACCTAGTGTACGGCAAAGCCAACGATGACAACAAGATCGCCCTGAAAAACTGCGGAGGCATACCTGCTCTAGTGCGACTGCTGCGGAAGACCACAGACGTAGAGATCCGTGAGCTGCTCACAGGTAACACACATCAGCGGTGAATACTCAGCACAATTCCTGGAAAACCAACCTAATTTATGTCCTTTTCATGGAAAGGCACCTGTGGGAAGCCAGGAAGCGTTTAACATGTATTTGCTTATGCCTCATTCCTGACTGCATTTATTCAGTTCAGTTCAGTTCAACTTGTATAGAATCAATTTACAACAAAAATTACCTCAAGGCACTTTGCGCTGTAAAGTAAAAATCCTACAATACAGGCTGTTTCAAAAAGATGGACCCGATTTGAATTCACGCCATCTCTGAACTGCCCATGAGTGAAACGTTTACCACATGAAAGGGCGGGCCACAGAGTGTTAAAAAACCGCAACTAACCATTTGTAACTTTGTGTAATTGTCCCATGTTGCTATCAAGAAATATAGCACATTGAATTTGGATCTATTCTTTTGAAACACCCTGTATTAGAGAGAAAACCCCAACAATCAGACCATCCCCTATGAGCAAGCACTTGGGAACGGTGGGAAGGAAGAACTCCCTTTTAACAGGAAGAGACCTCCAGCAGATCTAGGCTCAGGGAGGGGCAGCCATCTGCCTCGACCAGTTGAGGGTGAGGGGAGAGAAAAGAGAGAAAGGAGAGCACAGGGAGACACAGACTATGGGAGAGAGAAGACAAATTTTAATGACATGCAGCAGCAGCAAGTAAATGCATGGGGAGTGAAAAGAGGTGGATGGAGAAGAAATGCCCAGCACATCATAAGAAGCCCCCCAGCAGCCTAAACCTATTGCAGCATAACTATGCCCTAACTATAAGCTTTATCAAAAAGGAAAGTTTAAAGCCTGATCTTAAATGTAGAGAGGGTGTCTGTCTCCTGAATACAAACTGGGAGCTGGTTCCACAGGAGAGGGGCCTGATAGCTGAAGGCTCTGCTTCTCATTAGGGCTACAATGCAGCTGTTTAAGTACTTGATAGTATAACTGGATCATTGGTAGCAATTCCCAAATTTAGTCAACAACATCTGCAAATCTGTAAGGTCAAAATGAACAACCTGAGATTCTGTGGACAAGAGGCACTTATTCATTCAGTCATCTTCCACTTATCCAATTCAAGGTCGCGGGGGGCAATGGAGCCTATCCCAGCTGTCATAGGGTGAAAGGTGGGGTACACCCTGGACAGGTCGCCAGTCTGTCGCAGAGCCAACACAGTGAGACAAACAACCATTCATGCACACATTTCATACCTACGGTCAATTCAGAATCACCAGTAACCTAACCCCTTTGCATGTCTTTGGACCGTGGGAGGAAGCAGGAGCACCAAGAGAGAACCCATGCAAGCACGGGGAGAACATACAAACTCCACACACAGGGGTCCAAGCTAGCCGGCTGTTGAATTTGATGTATTGCTGTGAGACGACAGTGCTAACCACCGCACCACTGTGCGGACCTTAGGAGAATTCTGAAATAAAATAAAATAACTCTCCTTTCACTCATCAGTTGATCATTTTGATATGAAAAAGTCTGGCAAATAGTCACAATTTGGCTTCCACCTCATCAAAAGGAGCATTAAATTCACTAGAGTCACTAACAAATCTGACATAACAAAAAAGCACAACTAATCCTACATCTGCTTCAGTCATTGTAGTCGGAGTAGTGGCCTCTTCGATGAAAGTGCTATACTTGGCAGTCTTTGAAAAACAAAATCGTGGGGAACTGGTCCTTTAGAACCACAGAAGATGGGTAGAAAAAATAACTGAACTGCTGTCTGGATAAATAAAATAAATCAAGAGATTTTTAGAGACTGTGGTGTTTGGAGGACTCATGAGCTCAAACTGCATCAAAGTAGTAGAGCAGTATTCTGAAAGCATAATGGAGCTAATACTATGAAACAACCACTTAACCCTCTGGAGTTGTGTGATCTGGAGTCGCACCGGCACGTCCAGATCACACAACTGAATTTAAGATGACGTAGCTGCAAGATGCAGCCTCACCGAGTCAGATCAAAAGTAGTCAGAAACAGCCAATTACAACCCAGACTCCAGAGGGTTAAGAAATAATATTGGATGTCCATGCTGGACATGTACAAATGTACTATACACACATGCAGTTTGATATAATCACTCATACACACACACACACACACACACACACACACACACACACACACACAGATATTTTCCCTCTCATGGATAGAACAGATTTTATTATATTACAGAGAATAGACACAAAACATGCTGTACTCTTCATGCTCCTGTTTACACCTGAGAACAAATACAGACACACACACACACACACACACACACACAGAGGGGAGAACTGTTTACTGCTTGCCTCCTTCCCAGCACTCATCATGTGCTGTTGACTTGTCAAACTGAGCTTCTGTGCAAAGGGCTGCACTGCACTTGTATCCGCAGCATGACTTTATCCTCTGTAAGCAAACACAAATATCTTCATAAAAATTGTATTCAGGCTTGACTAATTTGAGACTCTAATCCACCCGGTGGTCTCAGTTGTAAACTCGGACAGATTAAAGGATTGCCAGGAACGCCTCTACTGGTGTTTTTCACAGCATTTACTGTATCTTGGCAATCTCCTTTCTGATTAGAATTTACATGGCCGGCCACAGACTCGCACCTCTTGAGAGGGATGGAGGGATGATGTAGCCAGGAGCGGAATGTTACTCAATTTTCAAGCGGACGTTCAGCCAGAAACTCCCGGGGGTGGAGGTGAGGTATTTCCAGTTCATGAGCCAAATAAGAGATATGGATTTCTCTTACCAGCACCCGTGCTCATGAAAACATCTCTGTTGTGGATCTGCAAAGAGCAGGATATTTGTCCTGACATTTCTACTTTCTACAGCAGCAGTCAGTCTGTGAGGGCATGCACACCAGTCAGCCACAGCTTTAACACTCTGAGGTCCCCAACCCTAACCCTAACCCCAACTCTAGCCCTAGGCAGTCAGAATATGCAATCTTTGTTTGTATTAAATTATTCTTGGTTATCAGGGACCACAGAAAATAATCACCGATAAAAAAGTATTAACACTGTCTCCAAAAAAGTCACTTTCACCTTTTTTTAAAATGTAGGGTTAGGGCTATGACCTGTGATGGTGTAGACTTCAGAAAGTCAGCAGATGACACGAATGATATTGAAGACTTAGTTCTACTGAGAAACCCTGGGTCCTGGCATTGATGTCGTTGTTACTGACCTAACATTGTTGCAGACCCTGGGCCCATTGCAATGGTACTTTCTGGTGGTAGTAGCCTCAAGGATCATGAAAAACGAGGTGTTGACCTGTACGTGATTTATACCTCTGCACTGAATTTATGTAGATCCTGCAATGTAGCATACACATTTGGCCAGCACTCTCACCAGCAATTATGCTGTACTGGTGTTCCCGCATTGCTCTTTAATTTCACTGTCAAAACACTAGTTGGCAGTGGAGTTTCTTTCTTCGAGTTGATCCATTCTCTTTCAGTCAGTTCAAATGAGGTTGACAGATGAAGAAGTAGCTGGAAATGCTCAGGAGACAACTGCACTGAACGGGACAATCATAGGCCATAGGTTGGGCCGACACAATGTGCAGTTAGATTTCTAGGGGCTACAGCCTATGTTAAAGTCATGATTTCAGAAGGGTTTGCAGTTAGCACAAAGCATGAATCCAACTTTAGCCTCCAAATCCCCCAGATCCCAACCTGATTGGGCATATGTGGGATGTGACAGAACAAACCTAATCCATGGTCTATTAGACCTCACAGGGTTTCAAGCATAGCTTCATATTTGTAAAACCACTGATCAGTTTATTAAAACACAAAAAGTTGATTTCATGATCACCAAACTGTGATCTAATCAATATCTAGTCCTTTCACAGAATAGTTTTGAAGAAGTTTTGTGGTATAGTCATATCAGACAGCATTTCTTTCGAAAGATCAACCAATAACTAGAATGAAGTAACAGTAACAGATTCCCAGAACTTACCAGGAAGTCCTATGATATCACAAACTCGAATCACGCAGCTTCACTTACCCACAAACAGCAACAGCAAGCTGTTCTGTTTCTGATTTTTGGGGGCACCAAGAGGATACACAGTCTGTGGAAGGGTCTCAGGCGATGGCTTTCGTGCCACAGGGCCAAGTAGATTTTTCAATGGATACAAGTAAATCTAACTTCTAGCTCATCCAACGAAAGGATGGGCTGCTGTCATGGTGAGCCATTTGTCTATCTATATGTCCACAATTCACTAGAAACACTACTCCTCCTAGCCTATTCGTCAGATTTTAAGGATGCTTACAGATAATGATCGCCTAATACGTCTTCACCTAAATTGCGCTCAAGATCAAGGTTATATTTGTTATTTTGTGGGCACTTTTCCATTTTCACAAGAATTGCTACTTCTAAGAGTCTTAATTTGGTTTATAATGTTCCTAAAATTAATGTTTGTGTGTGCCCCTCTTTCATTTATACATAAATAAATCTATGCTCTCCCTTTTAGTCTTCTCTTTCCCCCACCCTCCAACCAGAAGAGGCAGATGGCTGCCCCTCCCTGTGCCTGGTTTTGCTGGATGTCTCTTCCTGTTAAAATGGAGTTCTTCCTTCCCACTTTCACCAAGTGCTTGCTCATAGAGGACTGTCTGATTATTGGGGTGAATTGGTGCGATGACATAACATCTAGGTTAGGGCCAATTAAGAGCAAGGGCTGTTCAGAATCAGAATCAGAATACTTTATTAATCCCCCGGAGGAAAATTGCTTGTTGTTCTGGATATGCCTGTTTGCAAGCCTCCTTGGCATCTCATTGGATTTTAATTCTCATTAGTTTGTGTAATACAGTCAAACAATGACTAGAAAGGTTGTTACGATCTCACTATACTTTACACATTACAATAACTTGTGACTGTGATGGATCCTGAGCCAGATGTGCTACTGTGTTATTGGCGTGCTAGTTATGCTAGACCTAGATGGGCAAAAGCACCATAAAATCAGCTTTTCTTCTATTCCATGCATTGGAAAGCAGGTTTTAAACAAGTTTTAAACAGCATTTCAACAGCACGTCTAGCACCGTTTCCCAACAATATTCCAACAAGCCAAAAGACTCTTGGAGACGTTAGGAGATTCTTTAGTCCAACTTAAGATTTGTTTTCCCTTCCTGCAAACTCTTCTAAAGCATAATGTCTCCTCACACAAAAGCTGTCCTTGAGCCTTTATCCACCCTCCAAATTATTTACAGCAGCACTTCAGACATCAGTTTGATGTGCGACAGTTGCAAGAGACAGACAGTTTAAGTGTTATTTGGGCTAATATGACACAGTTCTGAATACTAACAGGAAGCTCTTATCAGGAAAGTTAAACTGAGAAGTGTCCTCTCAAATCCTGCATGCAGTCACATTTGGTGCAGAGTATGACCCATGTGTGCATTTCTGAATATGCATGTGTGTAGTGAGTCTAGAAAAGGTTTTAGGCTTAGCAGAGATGGAAATAAAAGAGTTTTGTATGCTGCTAGAGTCTTAAAGAAGATTACCATATAAATTAGAGAAGCAATTCAAGGCACGGAGCACAGAAATCCCTCCTGTCACAAATTAATCAGCTGAACGACCGACCGGACGCAGACAGACCACGCTCTCCTCTCTTCTCTCTCTCAAAGACCCAGAGGAAATAACTCTCTCTCCCTCTCTGTTTGCCAGCCTCTCTCGCTCCCTCTCTTATCCCTTTGCGGTTGCCTTCTCATAATTGGTCTCTCCCTTTTCTCCTGTCTCTCTCCTGTCCTCTTTGCCTTTCTCCATCTCCCTTTTTTTCCAGCAGTCTTTCTCTGTATCACCTGCCCTCTCTGGCTCTTGCTCTCCCTCTGGTGAGCTTTTTGAATCAGGATCACAGTGGGAAGTCAAGCTGCCTGCCTTGCTAGCTACAGACTCAGCTACACACACACACACACACGCAAACATGCACAAAGGGCTAGTTCACAAACACACACTGTCTCACGTGTACAGTTTGCTTGATGGCACAAAAAGTCACAAGCAAGGTTTCTGCCCTGTGCTCTTCAATCTCTTTTGGTTCAGTAATTACTTTCTTTTTATCTTCCCTGTTTAGAACTAAAAAAAGATTATTTGGAGGGAAGAAAGCAGATTTAAAACAGCAGATATCAATTCTACCCCCGCAGAACAGATGAAGCATTAACCCTCTGAGGTCTCCATCATTATAGGTGACGACCCCAACCCCTTACCCTTTAACCCTTTAACCTTTGGCAATCAGAATATGTAATTTTTGCTACAAGTGTGGCTGCTGTATTAATGCGACATCATGTTAAACACTATGCAGTAGTCTCTTTAAGCTGCAAGAGCTTAACGCAAACTTCTGTCAGACTTCATCAGTGAAACAAACTGTAACCAAGATTTTACATCTGCATCATCATGGCTCCATCTTCAACATCCTGTATCAGACAAAGGATGATGAAGATGGAGCTGCCAGGCAGGAGGAGAAGAGGAAGACCACAGAGAAGATTCATGGATGCAGTGAAGGAGGACATGCAGAGGGTTGGTGTGAGGGAGGAGGATGCAAGGGATTGGGTGAGATGGAGGCAGATGATCTGCTGTGGTGATTTCTAACAGAAGCAGCTGAATGAAGAAGATGATCATTATTCCAAGGAGTGGTCATAGATCATGCTTTGAAGGCCGTAACCCAGATATGGCAACCAGCAACATGCCTTTACAAACCAACGAATATGCTGTAAAATTACAGAAACTGTAACTGGTGTAACACATCTTATTTTGAAACAAACTGAAGTGATCAATGCCACGGCACACCTCTTGTCATTTTTATGCCTCTACTGCGGAGGCTTTATTTTCGGGTTGTCTGTCTATTACAAATCTTATCGCTACAGGAGCTGACTTGTTTGCTGGATCTTCACCAAACTTTGTGTGGTTAGTACCTATAATGGGTAGAAGTTTATGAGCTTGTGTGGTCAAATGTCAAGGACTCAAGGGGTCAGACTTAAGCCAAAGGCATACTGGTCAAATTCTGGGCATTTCCTTTTTATCACACGACAACCTGACATGGCCAGTGCTGATATCCTGCAGTCTTATTCAGGGTGAGATCGGGATTTTATCAAAGCTCTCTCATGTCTCATTGTGGGACATATACAGCAGTGTAAATAGATGGCAAAAGAAGAGCACACACACACACACACACACACACACACACATCTCTAATATATGTTCCAGATTCAATTATAATCCACCTGGAGACATTTTAATCTGATTCTCTAATATCTAACTGGAGGTGGTGCAGCGACACAAGTCAGAGGATCACCGGTGTCAGTCAAAATGAATATTAGACTGTCTGTAAATCAGGTACTGTGTTCCACTCGGTGAGTGAGGTTTGACCTGCTGGCAATGCAAAATAAAAATGCAGGAGTATGAGATGAATGAGTCTGAAGGGTTCTTAGTCTGGAGACCATGAGTGTCTGTACAGGACTTTGTGGAAATATGTTCAGCAGCTCTTGCTCTTGGCCATATTCTGGTCTGGACCATAGATTTTATAATAGATGGCTAGATCAAACATAAATGATAGACACAGTTTTCAGGTCTGAAAAATGAAGTGCAAAAGCAAAGTAGTGTAGAGGTTTTATGAAGAATAACATGGAAGCAGAGCATGCAGTGGAGGAAACTGAAGCGTATTTTTTTCAGTGGTATTAACCCCAGGATTTACCCGTCTGTGGTTTTAGCTATTTTAATTCTACATGAAGTCCATTTAACGCTGGTGTGAACACGTCAGTGAAAAAGGGAAGTTAAGTTGAGCTACAGAGGAGCGCTAACAACATGATACGGCCCCCTCTCTGACTCACAGAGTGCTACGCTGTCTTTAACTTCTTCATTCCCTTTACAGATCTGCATTCTGTCAGTGGCTATGGTTCCACTTGTCATTACAATGCAACCTTTTTATTCAGTCGCAGCAGCAGACGTCACTGTAAGCGACAGGTCTGGACTGCTCTACAGGAGCAGCTATGGAAGCTGTCTTGAGTCAAAGTGATGGGAACTCTCCGCAGTCTGGATGCAATCCAGCCGCAACGCTCATCCAGTTTAGGCAGAACGAAGAAATCGAGCACAGCCGCTTGACAGAGCGAGGACTCAAAGAAAACGTGTAGATTGTTAACAAAAGTAAAAACAGTTAGGGGTATTTGCCTGAGAGGTAATGGGCCAGTACATGAAAACATATGAAATGAAGCACATAAAGCTGTAGAAGAAAAAATAAAAGGAGAAAAATGCAAAAGGATGTTTTTGTGCATCAACATACAGAAAAAAGGACTGAGTATACAAAAAATGCCACACATCCAGAGTTAATTATTCAAACATACAGCAGTTGTGTTCCCTTGAGTTATACTCGTTATCTCATTTTTCAGTCCATTTAAAAAGGATTTTTAATGCAGTTCATCTGATAAGAAATATCAAGTGTCAGCCTCTTTCATAAATACAGGTAAATAATACTTCTGTTCACTGAATCCAAACTGAAACTCATCACAGTGACAAGAACGTGATATTCTTTCTTTCTTTTCCTTCCCTCCTTCCATGCTCTTGCAGAACCATTCTGGTTAACCTTGACATAAACCATACATACTGCTTCCCTGCGGTGTTTCCAGTGATCAATGACAAAGTCATTAAAGTTACCAAACTCTGTAAATATGATTGCTCACAATGGCTGAGGCTCATTAGCACACACAGCTATCGGCCTTTGTGGGCCAAGTGATTAAACAGCAATCATTATGAAAACAAAGAGGAAGCTGACACCTTGGCTTCTAATATGAGGACATAAACATGTCACTGCTGGGCCAACAAAGTACTGCTGTGATTATATAACCATGTCAGTAGCTGCAGTACACAGTGATTTAGCCTGTGACAGACATATCCACCTAGCAGATACTCATCTGTAGTTTAAAAGCTTTGGGATAGGATACAGGGTTACCATGACACCTCTAATACTGACAGTCCAGGAAAGTTAGTGAACTATAAAATGGATTAATTCACAAGGTATCAGTTTAAATGGTACAGATACATCAAGATGTACTGTACAGATGGCATAACTGATTTGACTAGACTACAGTCACTGTAAAGCCCTTGAAGAATAATTAGGAGGGAGCACAGGCCAAGTCATTAGGTACATTAACACAAAAATCCAGTCAGTCCGTAGACATGGTCAAGATGACCTGCTGACGTTCAAATTGAGCATCAGAACAGGGAAAGAGAGGGGATTTAAGTGATTCTGAATGTGGCATGATTGTTGGTGCCAGACGGGCTGGTGTGAGCATCTCAGATCTACTGGGATTTTCCCAAATAACCAAAGAATGGTTAGAAAAAGAGAAAATATCCTATGCGCAGCAGTTCTGTGGGTGAAGATACCAGAGGTCAGAAAAGAATGGCCAGACTCCCTCAAGCTAATAGTGTCATGGAAGAAGAGTGAGGACCCAATATGCAGGACTCTAGGACACGGGATAAGGCAAACAAAAGCAAGCTGTTGTAGTTGCAAAGTCCATAAGATACAATCTGGTGAAGAAAACAGGAGCACACACTGACATCCAGAGATGTCATGTTGGCAGGGAATGATGCCAAGACTGAACTCGACATATGAGCAAGAGCACAAGAGGAAACACAGAGGAGACATAGGACTAGACACAGGGCTAGAACTGAAGCTTAACATAAACTGAGAATACAACAGACTGAAAATGAGCACTGAAGAAAGTAAAGAACAGCACTGCAAATATCAAACCCAGGATCACAACAGTAAACAGAAACAATACAAGGACTCAAAGAGAGCATGAAACTAGAGACCAGGAGACACGAGGGGGCTGAAAATAAAAGCAAAGTCCCAAAAACATATGTAAATTACAAAAC
>VUQH01048472.1:0-10300 GCA_015106775.1 Etroplus canarensis
TCCTGTCTTTTGGTCAGTGCCACCATCACGCGTGTGTGTGTGTGTGTGTGTGTGTGTGTGTGTCAGGGCCAGCCCGTGCTGACAGGTCCTTCCTCTTCAGTTTCTCTGTGTTTTGGCGAGTGCAGATTTAGAGGCCGGCCCACAGCCAGGGGTCGCTGACCTATCAGAGGAGCTGATTCTGAGCTGCAGATCAGGTTCAGGCCTCCTGATGAAGGAGACCCACAGATATGATTTAATATTCTGCAGGAAATACACTGATACATGTTACCACCTTTTTTCTACTGCAAATTAAGACTTACGACTTTAATGTAATCAGATGAAGTTCTCAGTGTTCCACTTACTTCAGACGGACAGTTGGACAGACAGACAGACAGACGGATGGACAGACAGACAGACGGCTGGACAGATAGACGGACAGACAGACAGTCGGACGGACAGACAGACAGACAGATGGACGGACAGACGGACAGACAGTCGGACGGACAGACAGACGGACGGACAGACGGACAGACAGTCGGACAGACAGTTGGACAGACAGACCCCTCTGGAACTAAAACCTGTGAAAGTTTGGATCCCAGTGAAACCTCGGAGCTGTACAACAGAAGCTCTGCGACGCCTTCAGCCACTGAACAAGTTAGAAAATTATTTATTTATATCAGTGGACTAAAAAAACAGCTGCTCCTAAAATGTTCAGTTTATATTTCAGAATCCTTATTTAAATTATTATTTGCAGTTTTTATAGCGGGAGACGGATGTTTGGTATGAATGTATCGGTACCGTACTGCCACACTAAATGCTTAAAATCACTTTTTACTACAAGCCTCATTCACACACGGATGCATCAGGAGCAGTCGGGGGTTCAGTGTCTTGCCCAAGGACACTTCGACACACAGAATGGAGGAATCAGGGATCGAACCACCAACCTTTGTGTTGAAGGGTGACCCACTCTACCTCCTGAACCACAGCCGCCCAAAATGACATGATGCTTTACTGTCAACACTACTGATGTGGCTGCAGTGTGTCATTATTATTATTATTATTATTATTATTATTATTATTATTATGTCTCCCATGTGGACGCTTTACGTTTTCTGTCTGTCTGTGTTGGCCGGCTGGTTTGCTGGATCTTTACCAAACTTTGTGTGGTTCATAGCTGCGACAGGAAGAAGATCTGAAAACATTTAGGAGCCTGTGGGGTCAAAGGTCAGGGTCAAAGCGGGTCATACCGGCTGAGGTGTGGGTATTTCTTTAGCTGATATTTAATATTTCTAAAGACATTTTTGTGCACACAGTGTCTCCGACACGTTTTGAGCTGGTGTACATCAATGACTGTGCAGTCCCCGGCTCTTATTTTGAAAGTTCAGTCACTGCTGAGCAGTGGCCCTTCTGTTTCCTGTGTCCCAGCCGGGAGGTTGATCAGGCGACTGTTTTCAGCCCCACGGGTCCACAGGCTAACTCCACCCTCCTGAACTGTGACGGTCCTCCTGGATCTGCTCTGAGGATCTTCTGAGGATCTTCTGAGAGGCTGAGGGTCCGGTGCTGCTGGACTGTGAACAGACCCAGGAGGACCACCACAGTTAACACAAAGATGTGTGTGTGTCTCCTGACTTGTCGGTGAGGATGTAGGCGGGGCTGGCAGGGTTTGTGTGCGCTCGTCTCTTCGTGGAGGTCCTGGGATTGTTCTGAAAGTTCACAGCATCCTGCAAAAGTTTACAGACAGGTCTGCAGGAAAATGTTAACACAGATAAAAGATCAGGGTCTAGCAGGTTCTTGAGGCATGTTCCAGGTCAGGAGCTGGATCGGTGCGCTCTGATGATGTCACAGCGCGGTGATGAAAGCCATCGCGTTTCCAACAGTCCTTCAGCTGCGCCCTCGTTTCCCAGGAAGGATTGGAAGGATGAGGTGGATCCTTTGTGCTCCCAGGATGCACTGCTCCAGATATTTGTTCCAAAACTTTTTGGACAGTTGAGGTTGACAGATCCATTAAAGCCAAACACCACCGCGGTCCAGAGACGGGTCTGCCGCCTGTTCCTGAACATTCTGGATTGTTTGCTGATTTCTGGCTGCAGAGGAAACAAATTGTTCAAAAGACAATAGATTTGAATGAAACATCATTTTTTTATCCACAAGTGTTCAAACCCACAAGAAGTCTCAGGCTGCTGAGGACCAGAGGAACATCTCAGACGTGAAGTTAGTGACCTGAGTTCAGAAAGTGAACTTTGATCTTTTAAGGAACGTTTGCGTTCAGTGTTTCTCCAGCAGCAGATTCATGCTTTTCTCTGAGCTAATGAAGACATTACTGCGACTCCAAGCTTCACGACTTGTTTTCACTGTCAAAGAATTCAAACACGCCCAACGGAAAGGCATACGCTCATGGCCACTTTATTAGGTACAACTCCTCCTGCACAATCAGCCAGTCACAGGGCAGCAGCTCAGTGCATGTAGATGAGCTGCTGAGGGTCAAGGTGAGCATCAGAATGGCAAAGAAACCGTCTCCAGGGATCACAGAGGACGTCTGAAGACGAGAAGATGTCCAGGGAGAACGTGACCTGTCGATGTCAGAGGTCAGGGGAGCTGAGTGTGTGTGATGCCGTCATCGCTCTGAGGAACCTCACTGAAGCTCCACCATGAAGAACTAAAAAGGGGGTCTAACCTGGAACCAGTAAGGTGTACCTAATAAAGTGGCTCCGAGTGTAGAACTGCTGCACCTTAATTGGACTCACAGATTGTTGGGCCTTGGTGGAGATGTGCAGAGCTCCGCCTCTCTGTGGGAGAACGCGGCGGCGGCGCTCTGAGCGTCAGCCTGCCGACGCCCAGACTCCCGTCTTCCTGGGTTCCAGAGGATGTGTGTGTGTGCTTTGGTGTGAGGCTGGGAGTGTGTGTTTGTGTTTGTGTTAGTGATGGGGGAGGCAGGTGAGAGAGAGAGTCGGCCATGCTGAGAGGAGAGCGAGATGAGAGGAGGAGGAAGGTTTTATTTTCTCCTGTGAGGGCCTGTTGCTAATTAATGTTTCTTGGTGGGTTTGTGTCGGAGCTGAGTAATGTTTTTGATCTTTATGCCTGATAACTGCATACCTAATGAGATTTCAAAGCTGGTGGAGATGGGAGTTGCTGCTCCCTGCAATTATTGACAGATGCCTTTTCTCCGCCACTGGCTGCCGCGCCATAAATCCTTCCTCAGTAATGAGCTTGAGAAGTGCCACCCTGCCAGTGAGCTAATGAAACCGAGCGAGGGGGGCCGTGTGTGTGTGTGTGTGTGTGTGTGTGTGTGAGACATTTTTTTCTCTTTAAATGCACTCTGCAGATGTCAGCCACCTCGCTGCCAGACAGAGGAGGCAGGGGAAACGCAGAAACGCAGACCGGGCTTCAGGGAGCCGTTTGGGGTTACCGCCCGGCGTGCGGGTCCGCGTTCGCCTCTTTTGAAATACGACCGTCTCTGCAGCCGAACGCGACCACGGTTCATATCGCCGAGTCCCCCGACATCCACGCTCCTCCTCCTGTGTAAATGGGAGGAGTCATGTCAGCCATCCTCTGCACTCGTGGAAGT
The DNA here is from genome assembly GCA_015106775.1 of Etroplus canarensis. Taxonomy (NCBI): domain Eukaryota; kingdom Metazoa; phylum Chordata; class Actinopteri; order Cichliformes; family Cichlidae; genus Etroplus; species Etroplus canarensis. The sequence goes on from VUQH01048472.1 coordinate 3,545, forward strand.
TTCACTACGTCTGTGGAAACGGTTAGCAAAGCCGGGCAACTTCACTGTCCAAAGAGACGTTTTTAAGCAACTGTTGACCCAAAACATACTTGGACATTATGAGGCCTTCTTGTTGAAACATAATCTGAATGATGGCGACACATATGAAGTATGAATTAGCACGATTACCTTCTGCTGCATTTTAAACATTGATGTTAGCCACAGGAAGCAAAAGAGCCGCAGGTTCAAGACCCCTGTGTCATGGTCCTGACTTCTTTAGTCCAGTTTTGGTTTGGAGCTTCCTGGTTTGAGGTTGTTTATGCTCTGCCTGTGTTCACTGTGGTTTACTGTAATCCAGTTCCATGTTTCAGTTTCTGGTCTACATTTCTTATTGTGACTGTAGACCCTCTTTGTCTCATGTTTCATGGATTCGGATCTTAGTTTGTGATTCAGGTCTGTTATTTCCAGCCTCCTTGTGTGTCCCTGTGTATTGGTTTGTGTCCTTGGTGAGTCGTTGTGTTTCTGTTTGCTGTTGGGTTCAGTGTTTACAGTTCTGTTCATGACTTTTGTTCTCATTTTCTGCAGTTTCAGCACTTCATACACTCCTTTGAAAGTTAAGGATATTCAGCGTTCAGGTGAAATTTCAGGATCACCTAAAATGCACTCTGACCTTTCCAGGTGACCTTCATTTGACCTTCTCTACACTTTTGAATGTACATGTCCAGCTGTTCAGTGTTTCAGTACTTTTTGCATAACTTGCTGTTCCCTAACGAGGTGCTTAAATTAAACTGCTGCTTGATCCATGAATCCACCAATAAATGTCCTGCTTCAGTTAGAATTTAAACAGTCGTCTTCATCACGCTGTTCACATTCTGACATCATCAGACCAAGACAACACCTAACAGCTGATCAACAGCACCTCGCCATGGCGAGGATTCAAACAGGAAGCTGTCAGGGGGAAGTGTCCACTGAACTTAGCGTGTCACAGAGTGTCATCAGGAGGTTGAACAGAGAGACAGGAAGAGTCACAGAAGTCAAGCTGGAACTGATGGTCAAGGTCACATGACACATTATGGACACGTGTTGTTGTGGTGTACACACCACTGTTGTTGGCTTTTATTTCAGTAAGTTGTTTGGATGATGAAATCACCTCTGCATGCTTTACTTAAATGTTCTACTTTCATGATATATCACTGTAATGTGAACTTTTTTCATTTTCCATAAATTTCACCCAAAGACAAAAATCCTTCACTTTTTAGGAGTACTGTATGTTTGTTAGTTCTTCGTCTTGTGTGTTTTCCTCTTGTTCGTATGTCATGTTCAGTGTCGCGTCATCACGCCCTCTCAGTATGTTCCTCACTTCCTGTTTGATTTGACGCCAGCTGTTTTCCATGTATCGTGTTGAGTTTTACTTCCTGTCCCTGATTGTTGCCACCTGTGCTCCTCTCCCTCCTGTTGCTCGTTGCTCTGCGTGTATTGTTCCTAACCTTGCCCCTCGTGTGTGACAGTTCTGTCTTCTGGACTTCTCATCTGAGTGTTGGGCTAATAAAGCCTCGTTAGTTTACCTGTCCTGACCCGGCCTGATCTGTTTGGTTCCTCTCCCTGCACGCTCACGTGAAACATGACACCCTGTTCTAAACCCTTACCCAACCAATCAGCAGCGGGAGCAGAGTGCTGGTGTTTTATGGGTAAAATCAGCTTCGCTGTGAGAAACACTAAAAGACAGATTATCCAGGCTGGACACAGCTGGAAATAATTATTTTAGCCAACTAGCTCCATTCAGTCCTATTCAGTGATAACGAGCTCAGAGCACCCCCTACTGCACCCAAAGCTACACTGCAGGCAGTTTCCTTAGATAAACATATCACAGATAACAATATCCTGGATCAAGATATTCCAGATATCCTGGATGATATCCCGGAAAATGATATTCTGGAAAAAGCTATCCCAAATAAAGCTATCCTGGATAAATATATCCTGGATAAAAATATCTTTGACAAACACATTCTGAATACAGATATCTCGGATAAGTATGTTCCAGATAAAGCTATCCTGGATGAAATTATTTCTGATGTAAATAATCTGATTAAAAATATCCTGGATGTAGATATATTAGATGAACATATTCCAGATTAAAAAATCTGAGATAAATATATCTCAGATAAAGATAAGCCAGATAATGATATTCTGCATAAACATATCCTAGCTAGAAATATGCTGGATAATATCTCATATCTTTATTTAAAGTTATCCCAGATAAACATGAATCTATTCTGGAATGAGTGAGTGTTTGCTCTGACTACAGGTAGATGTTACCAGACTACGAGGGAATAATCAGCAGTCTTGTTGCATTATGGGAAAAGTTAGTGTTGGTTTGTGTGTGTGTGTGTGTGTGTGTGTGGGTGTGTGTGTTGCGTGCATTGGGAGGTTTCCAGAGAGCGCAGCAGCGAGCACAGGAGCGCTGTGTTGTTGCCAAACAGTCGATTTCCCCCTCTCATCGTCCACGCCATACATCACAGACCCGCCCTTCTCTCCTGACACAATGACGTGTGTCATTTATCAAACACACACTCACACACGTGTGTGTGTGTGTGTGTGTGAGCTCCTCCAGCAGAGGAGGAGGAGCTGTGCTTCCTCCTTGTCCTCTCAGAAACTTTAAATGCTGTTTTACATGCTCATACTCCTGCTGAACATCATAAATAAGAACAGATCATAGCTCCATAAATCTCCTCACTGCTGTGTGTGTGTGTGTGTGTGTGTGTGCGATGTCTTATCTAACACACACACAGGAAGTGTTGGGTCGTCTGTGCTCTGATTCAGAGGGAGTCCTTACAGGGAGAAGATGGATGCCAGTGAAGAAAGAGCTTGTGATGGATCAGAGTCTGTGCGCTCCATCCGTCACTGCTACATTATTGAGACTGGATCGGCACAGAGTGGTAACCTGACCCGCCGCGACTACAGGAAGACGCAGAGCCAAACCGCCACGCACCCGAGCTGGTTTGGGTTCTTTCTGCGCCGGCCTGGATTCTCCCTCACAAAGTTTAGAGGTTCATCACCTGGATGTGAGGTAGATCCAGACCTCACAGTGGTGGAACCAGATCAGCCAATGAGCTTCCGTTTTTGGTTTTGTTGGTCGTCTGTGTGCGCTCTGTTGGCCACCGTTTCCTGCTAGCAGGTCATTGAACTTTGGTGAAGGTGACGCTCAGGAAAAAATGTAGAAATGTGGAAAAACGATGTTGTGTGAGGATCCTGGTTGGATCTGGACCTGATCCAGACTGTGGATTTTTTATTTATTAGATTTTAATCAGAATACTTTATTAATCCCAGGAGGGTCACTGTACATACATTATATATGAATCTGAAAGAAAAATGAAGATTAAACATATAAAGTTCAAAAGCTGAACACTAAATATAAGAAGTATAAGATTTGATGATAGAAACAAACCTGCCAGGAGTCACAGAGTGTGATGTCACAGAGTGTGAGGTCACAGGGAGGAGTCACAGAGTGTGAGGTCACAGATTTCCTGTGGCGTTCTGTGGAGCGTGGTGGTGGAGTGAGTCTGCTGAACGTGCTCCTGTGTCTGTCGTCCATATTTACTTGTGTAAACACAGCGTTCTGCGTGTTATAATGTGAACGAATAATCAGATCTCAGCAACAAATCAGGAGTGCCTGCAGTGAACGTGGTGCATGAGTCCTGCAGGTTTGGTTTGGATCTAATAACAGAAATTCACAGATTTTAACATTAAAAATTCTATATAAGGATTTTTTTTCTGCTTTCTTAACCCGTGTTTACCACGATGAGGTCATACTGGGCACGCCGTCAGGTCCATAAAGCTCTGTCGTCTGCTAGTATGCTCTGAACCAGACCATCGTGTGGACCGTCATCTCATCCGAGCGACCAATAAAATTAATTTTAAAAGAAGTATGAAGTGAAGAGTGGGCACACGTGTACGTCAGAATCAGAATCCTTTATTAAAGCCAGTTTGTTCTGTTTTGGTCGTGTAGCCACAGTCTGCTCTGGTGTTGGCAATTTTGATTTCAAAGTGTGGCTCTGTGAGCAGGATTACTCAGAAAGTACTGTGACAAAAATGTTACCTCAGCCCAACCTAGAAGAGACTAACTTTGGGAGTCCATCTGGATCTAGATCTGGATCCAGAACTTTTAAAGGATTCTTTGGCATTATGAGATCAGGAAAACATTGGATTTGTTTCAGGTTCTATCAATGAAGAGTTCAGAAAAACAGAAACGAGAGGATATTTAGGCTTGGTGGAGGTCTGCACCTCAGAATGATCTGCTTTGTTTGTGTCGTTGGTTGTGTTTTGGATGTGGTGTGTTGTTGGTGGTGTTTTGGTTGTGGTGTGTTGCTGGTTTGTGTTTTGGTTACGTTGTGTCTCTGATCGTGTCGTTGGTTGTGTTTTGGTTACGTTGTGTCTCTGGTCGTGGCGTTGGTTGCGTTTTGGTTACGTTGTGTCTCTGGTCGTGGCGTTGGTTGCGTTTTGGTTACGTTGTGTCTCTGGTCGTGGCGTTGGTTGCGTTTTGGTTACGTTGTGTCTCTGGTCGTGGCGTTGGTTGCGTTTTGGTTACGTTGTGTCTCTGGTCGTGGCGTTGGTTGTGTTTTGGTTACGTTGTGTCTCTGGTCGTGGCGTTGGTTGTGTTTTGGTTACGTTGTGTTTCTGGTCATGTCGTTGGTTGTGTTTGCTGGTCAGTCTGGATGGAGCCCTGTGGTCAGCCCTGTGGTCAGATCCACCAGCTGTTGCTGGTCGTTTTCAGGCGTTCCTTTAACCATCAAAGAGATGAAGGAGGAAGCTCCTGAACAGAGAAGCTGCCAGCTGTTGAAGCTGTGGAGTAAAGTGTGTAGGAGTTCCTGGTCAAACCAAAGTGCAGCCTCCTCACAGCAGCTCCTCCTCCTCGCCGCTCCTTCGGTGTGTTTTGGGAGCACTGCCTGCTTCCCTGCCCTCCTCCCAGGTTTGTGCAGCGGCGAGGCAGACGTTCTGATTTATTGTGGCCATCCGTCTCTCCTCCTCATCCATCAGGGCCAGTTGCTATGCGATCATGGCAGCAGCTGTTTGCTTTTGAGTTCAGGCGAGGGGCCGTCAGTCAGCGGCGGCAGGTGAAAAGCATTACCGATGTGCTGCCGTCATGCAGAATAATTAATCAAAAGCAGCAGCGATAATTAAAAAGATATGACCCTTGTTGCTGCTCAGTCCTGGGTTTGTCCAGGAAGAAGGAGGAAGATGAGGACTCCTCCTGCGCCGGCGTGACCCCTCCTCTTCCTCTCAGAGACGTGAAGGAGCGCTGATAAAACAGGCTCTCCTGCTCTCATTAATTAGGAGGAGATGAGCTGGAAAAAGAAGAGAGAGGCTTCGCAGAGGACGAAAAGAGCTCTTCACCTCCATCTGTCACCTGCGCTTCACCGACCACACCGACAGATTATTTTTGTGTTTAACCATGCAGGAGACAAAAGAAGGGAGGGAACAGAGTCATGTGACACAGGGTTCATTATGAAGATGTGCTTCAGGTGAGAAGGAACACCTTCCAGGGTCCTAACAGAGAGACCTGGGTTCCACTGTCAGAGCAGAGCGTCCAGCCTCAGCTCCCTGCTCTGTGGAGGTACCCCTGTTTAGGACTGTCGGTTACTCCACGGCGGCATCTCCCAGGTCCAGACTGGATGGACAGCTGTTGATGCTATTTGCATGTGGAACAGAGGTTGGGTCAGAGCGTCTCCTACAGACCGAGGGACATATGCGTTATTTTATGCCTCCACTGCAGAGGTGTTACATTCTCAGGTTGTCCATTGGTCCATCTGTCCATCCACCATGAATCTTGTTCCCATGTCAGGAGCTGACCAGTTTGCTGGATCTTTACTGGACTTTGTTAATACCTGTGTTGGGTAGAAGATCTGAAAACATTTAGGAGACTGCGGAGTCAAAAGTCGGGGTCAGATCAGGGTCACCGACTGAGCTTGAGTCATTTCATTTTTTTAGTAAAGATACGCTCTGATTTAGATGCGATCATCAAGCACCCTTCAGTCAGAGCCAGCTCAGGTACCAGTCAGGACTTTAGACTGTGGAGGGAAAACAGACAGTAAAGACCTCAGAAGGTCTGAATCTGTCCTCCTTCCTGTGAGGTGTCAGTGCTGACCTCACGCTGCGAGAGCGTGTTCTTTTCATAAAAGTAGGCCTGGATGATGAATCAGAATTTATTTTGGTTGGATCTGGCTTTTGAACGATTAAACGATTACTTTGTTCTGAAAAGATCTCGTGCAGAAGAGGTGAATCTGTGGAGGGATCACCGTTGGTTTCTGGCCTCCAACCTGTCGGCTCCCGGTTGCTGCCCTGTGCCTACAGTGACATCTTTTGTATGAATAATAAAGAAGAAGAAGATCAAAGGTGTTTGGACTTTGATCTCTTTGCTTTAAAGTTGTGGAGTGCTGATGTCACCGAGGACACTGAGGCAGAGTTGTCCTGGCAGCTTGTAGTTTATTTAGCATGGATAGGCTACAGCGCTTGTAACTAACATTAACCCCGTCGCTTCTGAGTACATCAATGCTGACTGTACTAAAAACACCAGATGCCCTTCCTGATGCAACATGAAGATATGAGAGCAGACATGAAGCTGACTGACACACACAGGAAGTGAGGAGACAGGAAGTGTGCAGCTTTAACTGTTCACTTTCTACCTTTCTGTCACTCAGCCTCGAAGGAGTCGCCTCCAGCTTTGCCCCAGGTGATGTTCAGTCTGAGTATACACACACACACACACACACACACACACAC
>VUQH01048475.1:9768-22373 GCA_015106775.1 Etroplus canarensis
TTTCCCCGCACACACACACACACACACACACACACACACACACACACACAGGTTCAAAGCCGTCTTCAGTAAACCTTCCGCAGTGTGTTTGTGTAGGCTGGGGATATATTTGAGTTCAGTTACGGCACGTCGTTGCCGGTGAAGTGATACGTCGCGTGGTTTTAAAACCTCCGAGCTGCGTCTCTTATTTACTCAGTGACTCAAACGGGACCTCGGTTTTGTTTAGAGCGCGTCCTGAAGGCACAATCGAAAGAGGTGACGTCATCTTGCCACAGCCGTGGTTTACTGCGGACAAATGCTGGCAGGTGTGGAAAAGACAGGGGCTGTAAATTTTAAAATGTTAAGTTTCTGCGGCGAATGACCAATAACAAAAACTGGTTAGACCAAAACATGTCTTACAGGCAAGACTAAGAATGGTAACAGCTATCTGTCCACGTGCACTGCAGTTTGGGTCGATGATGATTTTAGGGAGTATGTACACTCACCAGTTGCCTGGTAACACAAATATCTAATCGGCCAATCACATGGCAGCAACTCAACGCACTTAAGCATGTAAGAACGGTCGAGGCGACCTGCTGAAGTTCAAACCGAGCACCAGAATGGGGAAGAAAGATGGTTAAGTGATGTTGAATGTAGCTTTGGTTGTTTGTACCAGACAGGCTGGTTTGAGTATTTCCCCCACAATAATCATCTCCAGGTTTCACAGAGGGTGGTCCGAAAAAAAAAACCACACACCAAACTATCCTGTGAGCAACTGATCTCTGGGCCCAGAGGTCAGAGGAGAATGGCCAGACTGCTTCTGAGTGTCACAACCAAGTCATGCCGAAGAGCGACTCTGAAAACAAACCGCACTGACCCCTTGAGGCAGATGGGCTGCGGCGGCAAGAGACCACACTGGGCGCCACCCCCTCTCAGCCGAGAACGGGAAACTGAGGCCGCGGCTCACGAGGGCCCACCAAAATCGGACGACGGAAGACCGGAAGGACGTTGCCTGGTCTGGTGCGTTCCGATTTCTGCCGCGACACGTGGATGGTAGGGTCAGAATTTGGCGCAAACAACATGAAAAGCACGGATCCATCATGCTTTGCATCAACAGTTCGGGCTGCCGGTGGTGTAATGGCGTGGAGGATATTTTCAGCTGAGCATCACTTAAACACCACAGCCTATCGGAGCATTGCTGCTTCAAGGAGGATATTGTACAATATCGCAAAGCTTCTCAGTCCACTGTGCTTAAATGGCCTCCACAGTTACCGGATCTCAACAGAGCGCCTTTGGGATGTGGTAGGATGGGAGATTCCCGTCATGCACACGCATCTGACAAATCTGCAGTGATGCTGTCATGTTTATGTGGACCAAAGTCTCTCTCACTTCCTTCCCCAGCCCAAATATCAGTGATAAAACAACGTTGAACTTGCATTTCTGGCTTGGTGAAAACAGGCGATGACTTCATAATGGTGAGCAGTGTATTTGGACTAAAGAAAACACATGGCCACATCACACTGCCTGTGGAGGCCCCGTCCAGCAGCTCTGATTCACTATCACTCAGCCAAAACAGATGACAACTTTAACACAGCTGCTGCCTGCTACTACACTCACTTGTTTTCATGCGCAAACCGCACGACGTGTCACTTTTACACATCTCGCAAAAGTGTGCCGGGAAAAAAAACACAGAGTTCCTTTGTTTAGATCTTCGTTTCCCGATGACGCCCTCCCACGCAGGAGGAGGAAGACAGGCTACTGGACGTGCCGTTGGCTCATCGGTCCCTGTGTGAGGACCGCTGCTGCTACTTCAGAGGACGGTGTTATTTTGATGTTTTTGTTAAAGAGCAACTTGCAGAAAAATGCAAAGAGCTAATTTGGATGGCTGTATGGCGAATTGGACCAGACTGAAGGATACTGAGTCATACGGATGTGTGGCCTGTCTGTCTGTCCGTCTGCCTGCCTGCTTCTTTTTTCCCTCAGTGCACTCAGATACCTTTAAAGCTGGCTGCTCTCGCAACACTGCAGTTATGTACCGCTAAATTACAGTGCGCGCGTGTGTGTTTTCTTTCCGAGGATTCCAAGTCCTCTTAAAATAGACGGAAGGGGGAAATTATGGTCCTGTGTGCCCATGTGTTAGTGTGTGTGTGTTTGAGTGACTGAGCATGATTCAGTGAGGGACAGACCAGAAGCAGCATCTTAGGTGTTTCTCTTGTCTGCCGTTCAGATCTACAGCAGACCGCGGCCATGACTTGGCAGGGGGATGCACGGGAAATCAATTGGAGATGGCACCCAGACAGAAAACGTGCGTCCAACTCATCACAACTCAGAATCGGAGACATGGACGGAGATGCAAACCAGCACAGATGCAGCTTATATTTAAAGAAAAATTCCAGCAGTCTTCACTTTGTCTTTTTATCATCCTAAACGTGGATTTTGGACGCATGGGCACACCGATTCCAGCTGCCATTTCTTGCTGTCGTTTCCGTCCATGCGAGCTGTCACACAGCCATACAGCTCTGCCTTCTCTCATTCGTGCCGCTCGGATACATTTTGTTACGGCGTTACAAAGACGGAAAGCATGCACACCCTAGAGAGTCTACTAGCAATATTTTTAGGGAAGTTCTAATACTGTGACAATAAAACTCCAGACTACACTCACTGCCACGGTAAAGTCACACCCTAAAGTCCAAACCAAATGACTGCAATCGAGTTGCCCAGTGATTCGTGCAGAACGGTTTAGGCAGATTTTGGCGAGGAATACGAATGTGTGGAATAAAGAAGACGGCATATCAGGTTCCGCTGCAGAAAGTTTGTCGTTTAAAAATCATCCGTCTGGAGTCCGAAAGCGCAGTGCTTAATGAGGTGCATTTTAAAGTAAGGCGTGTTTTCAGCTCTCGGTGTCGGCCTTTCTGACCCTGCAGTTGTCACCACTCTTACAGAAATGTACTGCAACTTCACTCAAACGTGTGTATTGGTGTGGCATGTGCAAGCCTCCTAAACTTTCCAAATGATGAAAAAAATACTAAAAATGTAAATGTACTTTTGTCCAATTGTCTCAAAGATAAGACCTTTAAGTTTATGCAGAGATCTACCTCAGGTGTGCTGCTGCTTTACCTGTTCATGTCGAAATGATTGTTTTTCATATAGTTTGGCCACGTCAATAAGTTATCAACCAACGGTCACGAAAAAATAAGACCCGAGATGAAAAACACATCCAGTCACTTCCACTCTATTGTTTATTAATGTGATTCAATTGGCGATAAAACTTACTATGCTCATTTTACATTAAAGCCTTAAGCCCTTTGGCCAATTACAAGACCTTTCATGAGAAGCACTTGTGGAGAAAATGTTCAGCTTTATTGCTGACTGCATAACCTCGATGAAAAAAAAAAAAAAAATGTCAGAGTGGAAAAAGATTTCTGTGAGATTAAAAAAACAAAGTGACTGATTGGCCTGGGCACTGATGTCCTTGTGGAAATTTACAGCACTGGATTAAATAAGACAAATGGGGAACCGCATAGGAAATGTTCAGTGTGCAGTAACAGCAGACTGTAAGTTCAAAAAGAAAGTGGATCGGAAAATAGTAAAAGATCTTTCTTAAAAAAAAAAAAAAAATAAACCAGAATGTCAGTGCTGTAGTAGCTCATCTGTCTCGCAATCCATTCCATTTATAACAGGTTACTGTAATGTGTGAAGAGCTGAAAGAAAATGATGTTTTCTTTCCATGTCAGCTGAGAAATGACAACAGCTCTAGATCTTGATCAGTCCTAACCTAGATTAACACATCGTTATGTCATAAATGAACACATAGGGGGCACACACATTTATTTTATGAATGTTACAATTCAGACCATGACTATCAGGAGTAGCGATTCTTATGAAAATGGAAAAGCGCCTGTACAATGACAAAAGCAGCTTTGATTGTGAGCACATTTTGGGTGAAGAGCTATTAGGCAATCATTATGTGCAAGTTCCACAAAAAAAATCTAACCCATTTTCTAGAAGAAGTAGCAATTCTTGTGAAAATGGAATAGTGCCCGTGAAACAACAAGTATGAACTTGACCTTAACCTTGAAAACAATTTGGGCGAAGACCCATTTGGTGATCGCTGCGTTAAAGTGTCACTAAATGCTTACCAATATTCGAGACGGAGTAGTGATTCTTGTGAAAATTGTAAAAGTGCTCATAAAATAAAAACTGACCTTGACCTTGAGTACAGCTTGGGAGACCCACTTAGTGATCACTGTGTGCAAGTTTCACTATAATCTGACCAATAATCTAGGAGGAGTAGCAGTTGTGGTGAATTATGGACGTACGATGACATGAGCTCACTGAGCCTTCAGCCAGACAAGCCAGAAATCTTGAAAAAGCTGCAAATTTCCCAATAAATGTTTGCTACTGCTGTGACAACACAATTAAGTCTCCATAAATGCACAAATAGAGTGTAGCTCATTGATCCAAACCTCCTTTTCTAGCTTTTTCATCAGTAACAGCCTCATGTCTCTAAATTTGGCCATATTTTTATTTGAAGTAAAGGATTAAACAGCTCTGGGTGGGTTGAGAAAATTACAGTCTTTGTGCTAATGAAACCCTTTCATTGGATAAACTTGAAAATGTAATGTGGCCGTGCAGTAAACAGATCTGCTACGCTTGGTCTTTTAAAAGTTGACTTGAGGCTTTTTACCTGACCGGGACAATAAATGCAGACACTGCTCTCACTCCGGCTGTAATTTATTCATTGTCTTCATCTTCTCACATTTTAGATGTGCTTTAACCAAAAACATGAGGCGAAAATAGGCTCCAACAAGGCCCTTCCAGACACACTCACTGACAGAAGTCACACTTCTGCTATGCTACTGTGTCAGGAGGACCCCCCCCCAGCCAACCGGGACGCCCATCACTATGGCAACCCCATCCCGCCTGAAAAGCAAGCTGGCTGTGGGAGGAAGGTGTAAACGCTTTGTGCATTTGTTTCTCTCCTCCGTCTTCCATCTCTCTCAGTCATACCAGACACTCCCTCCATCCTTTCCCGCTTTCTGTCAGCGGTTAACAGATGCCCAGCTATTCCTCATAAATATCTCCTAATCACCATCACCGGTGATTCATGAAGCACGCAGATGGATAACCTTCGGGTACATATACAATTCTGTCACATACGCACAAGCAGAGGACAGATGGGCTTTCTGAGACAGATTACTCTGAGGTTCTCCTGGGCAGCCTGGTATAAGCACCCAGGCACCAGGATAAAAAATAAGGTACCACAAGAGGAGGAGAGGAGAGGAGAGGGTGAGATAAAGGAAGGAAAAGGGATCAGGATCAAAGTGGAGAGCAGAAGAAAGAGCAGGAAAAGCCAGAGGCGAGCACAGAAAAGATGGGAGAAGAAAGTAAGTTTCACACACATTCAGTCATACCAGTATGCCAGACTCCAGTGTTAGTCATGGGTAAATACCTGGTCATCCATTCACTCACACTTTGGTGCGCTGCAACCTGTAATTCCAAACCACATCATTTCCCCACTTTTTCATTTTCTCCCGAAAATCTATCATTTGCATCAGTTGCACTGCCCACTGCCGCCTTCCCTCCCTCCAGGCTCACGAAGAGAAACTTTTCTCAAAAGCATTACATTTTTGTCCAACAGTAAAAACAAGTTGCAGATGAAACTGAAATTCTACTGTACTGTGCAAAAGTCTCAAGCCGCCCTTTATTTCTTTATATGTTTCTTCAAAGGAGAGAGACCTTGCCCTGTGATGGACTGGCGACCTGTCCGGGGCGTACCCGACTGTCCGGGGCTAAGTGTCGGGCCCTAAAAAGCTCTCTCGCAGCGGATGAACTGTATCTGAAAGCCATGTGCTCAAGAAACAGGAGAAAACAACAAGAAGGACCTGACACAGGACCTGAGAAATGCACCTGACCCTTCAGCTGATCCATCTCCTGTTTGCTGAAGCCTCGTTAGGAATGCTCTCAGTAGAAGGGCTGTTGTCGAGAAGCCATTTGTAAGGGAGGGAAACAGCGAGAAAAGGCTGCAGTATGCCAAATTACTCAAGATCTGCACTGCTAATCAGTGGCAGCAGGTGCTATGGAGCTTTGAATCCAAATTTTACATTTTTGGTTCAATCCCTATCACTGCATGGAGAAGGTCAGAAGAGAGCTACAGCAGTGAGTGTCCACAGCCGTCTGCAGAACATGATGTTACAGTGTCATGGTTGGAACACTATTCGTCATGGACTGGCCTCCCCAGAGCCCAGACTTCAGCACGACTGAAGCAGTGTGGGATAATTTTGACACAAAATGGAACTAAAGGCAGCCAACATCCAAAGGAGAGCTTTGGAATGTCCTTCACAACACCCGGAGAACGATTCCTGAAGACGACTTAAAGAAATGACAAGAAAGCTTAGCTAAGAGAGTTCTGGCTATGTTGAAGAATAAAGCTGTTAATGCTAAATATCGCCTTTCAGGCCCGTTCTAATTGTACAAAGTCTGTTTTTTCTTTATGCACATTATTTCCATTGTTTTAATAAAGCGCTGCACCCAGTTCCAATTTTCCTGGAAAAATATAAAGAAAGGAGGGGTGGCTCAAGACTTTTGCACAGTACTTTCATTTCAGTTCTATTTATATTGTGCCAATTCATAACAAAAGTCACCTCAAGGTGTTTCTGATAATGTAAGGTAAAGACCCTAAAATATTAGAAAACCCCACCAATCAGTCCATTCCCTGTGAGCAGCGCTTGGTGACGGTGGGAAGGAAGAACTCTCTTTTAACAGGAAGAGACCTGCAGCAGAACCAGGTTCAGGGAGAGAGAGAGAAAAAGGAGAGCATAGGATACAGTTTCCTAATGGGCTGCAAAAGAATCTTCTTCGGTGTTTTTTAAACAGATTTGTGTCTGAATAGCTACATGTGCCACTTAACCGTGACAGGAAGGTCACAGCGCCGTCCGTGTTCAGTGTTCCACATCTTAACTCCATTTACCCATATTTTGACTCACAATTGGAATTTAATGCAACTGCTGGAGCTGAATATGTTCCCAAAGGCCGGCTTTAAAAGTCTAATATGCTTCAAAGGTGCACAAACAGTTTGTCACTGGTAGAAGTGGTTGCTGCAGTACTGGTTTTATCCGGGATTTCTTTTCTTTTCTTTATGCCAGAGCCAGAGCAACAAAGAATGCTCTGCAATCGTTCATGCTCCAGTGGGTAGAGTTTGCTTAGTTACGCATACTTTCTACACCAATAGCCACGTGCATGCTTTAATATCAAATCTCAACCAAGTAAAGTGCAGAATCTGGTTGAATCATTTATGTTGATGCAGTCATACTGTGCTGTGGCTCAGGAAATACAGCGGGTCACTTTCAACAGGCAGGTCGGCGGTTTGACTCCTGGCTTCTCCAGTCTGCGTGTCAAAGTGTCCCTGGGCAATACACTGAACCAAAATTGCTCCCAATGCATCCATCAGAGTGTGAATGTGTGCGTGACGGTTAAAAATGCACTTAAGGGTGTAGAATAAAGCGCTGTGTAAATGCATGAATGGAGCTTGTAGAAAAAAGTACTTTGAGTGCTCAGTTAAGAGTAGAAAACTGCTATATAAGTACCAGTCCATTTACATTTATATAAATGACAAATAACCTATATTAATAAAAATATTGGGCCACCAATATTGCACCTACAGAGCTTTGATGGCAACTCATTCTAAATCCACGTCCATTCACCTGCTTCCACTCTACTAGGAAGATTTCAGTGTGTGTCTGTGGGAAATTTTGCCGATTCATCCAGAAGAGCATTTGTGAGGTCATACACTGATGTTCAAGAAGACAGAAGGGGTTCAGGTCAGGGCTCTGTGCAGGCCAGTTAAGTTCTTCCACACCAACCTTATTCAACAATGTCTTTATGGATCTGGTTTTATGCACTGGGGCACAGTCTTCATGGAACAGAAAAGGGCCTTCCCCAAACTCGGGAGCACAGAATCGTTCAAAATGTTTTGGCAAACTGAAGTATTAAGATTTGCCTTCACTGGAACTAAGGGGCCCAGGCCAAGCCCAGAAAACGGTCCCACAGCATTGTCCCTCCTACATCAAACTTGTCCTGGCATTTGCCAAATCCAGACTCATTCATCAGACAGATAAAGAAGTGTGATTCCTCACTCCACAGAACATGTTTCCACCGCTCCAGGGTCTTTGGCTTTGTGCTTTACGCCACTCCACCTGACACTTGGCATTGTGCTTGGTGATGCAATGCTTGCCTGCAGCTGCTCAGCCGTGAAAACCCATGCCACTCAGCCGCCAATGCACAGTTTCTGTGCTGATGTTAAGGAGGTCTGGAACTCTGCGGTTACTGAGTCAGCAGAGCGTTGGTGGCACTTACAAACTGCACGCCTCGGCACTCAGTAACTCCGCTCTGCCCTTTATGCAGTCTGCGACTTTGTGGCTGAGTTGCTGTGGTTAGTAATCGCCTCCACTTTGCAGTAATACCACTTATAGCTGACGGTGGAATATCTAGGCGGGAAGAAAGTTCTCACGCTGACTTGTTGCGACGGTGGCGTCCGATTAAAGCGCCGCGCTGGAATTCGGTGAGCTCTTCAGAACGACCCATTCTTTCACAGATGCTCGTAAAGGCGGCACTGCGTGGCCAGCCGCTGGATTTTATACAGCTGTGGGAATGGAACTGAATGAAAACCCCAAATTCAACGAGCACGAGGCGCGGCCCACTTCTTTTGTCGATACGGTGCAGCTGAGAAAGGAGACGAGCACATAGCATCAATCTAAATATTACAGAGAAGAGAGGAGAGTAAAAAAGAGACGAGTGCGAGCAGCCTATGAGAGAGAGATCAGAGGAGCAGACAGCTGTTATTAAGCTTCTGGTATTATGAGGTTCTGCTGGGCTTGTCTGGATGTGGTTTGGCTGCAGTCTGACTCTGACTCTCCAGTACACTACATAGACTCACAAACAACTCAGCCTAGTCTTTTTGGTAGTACGTGTAGGGTTGCCATGTCAACAAGGCATAAATATATTCATTTTGAGATAATATTTAGTGTAATTACTGTAATGAGAGGCCGTTGAAGAGATGTTTGTTCAGCGCTCTTTCTTTGTCAAAGTCTAAGTTGAAGTTTTCCAGAGTTGATCATATCAAAGAGCTGCAAGGAGCCAAAACGCAGCGCTTTAAACATCCACGTTGGAAGGCAGTGGCCCCGACTGTTGACTTCAAAGCACGGTTGAGCAATTTGGAAAGAATGGTTGTATGCATTCTTGCAGAAAGATAAGATTCATTTAGTTTAGATTTTAGTTTTGGGGGAAAAAATAGGATTGCATGAGAGTACAAAAGAACAGTTCCACCATAAAACTGCCTCCAAACCCACAAGTCCTGTATGAGTGTGAAAGGGATGAGACGCAACATATTAATATGTTAGTATTTACATTATTCAGCGTCTGAGACTGCCCCAGCACGTTGTCTCTAACAATCTGGCAATAAGCATGGAAGAACACAATAAAATAAAAACAGTAAAATACTGTGATATAGCTGCTGTTTAAAAGCATGCTTTTCTCATTATTAATATTCAATAATGAACATGATCAAACAAAAAATTATTGCACTGCTCAGCATGTACAATTAGGTCCATAAGTTTTGGGACATTTGATACATTTTGCCTCTGTACAACAGTGGATGTTAAATTAAACATTCAAAATGTGGCTGAATTGCAGATTTTCATCTTTAATTCAGTGGTTTGACAAAAGAATTAAATGAACAGTTTAGGAATTATAGTCATTTTTTAATGCAGCCCCCCCATTTTCAGAGGCTCGAAAGTAACGGGACAAGTGACTGGCAAGCGGTTTCATGACCAGGTGAGGTCTGTTCCGTTGTTATTCCACGATAACCCATTTGAATTACCCTCAAAATCAAAGGTTGAACCTGCATTTATTAAAACTCTCGTATTGAGAGATGTTGATGCAAGTGAAATTAGGATCAAAAACAAGAATAAACCTGTCAGAGAGAGATAGCAGAAAGTTTGGGAGGAGCCAAAACAACAACCTGGAGCATTTGTAAAAGGAAGGAATGCACTGGTTAGCTCTGTAAGATCAAAAGGCCTGGAAGACCACGGAAGACAGGTTACACTCAAGATCAGAAAGGCAAGATTAGAGTTTGCCAGAAACCCTCTAAAAGAACCTGTCCAGTTCTGAGGGGGGGGAACTACTTTGGATCAGTGAACCAGAAATGATGGGAAGAGAAAAGTATAGAAAAGGAAAGGAATTTGAGATTTTCTCAAGGCAAAGAAAGGGATATTCTTCAATGGCCAATTCAGTGACCTGATCTCAACCCCGCGGTGCAGCTTTTCAGTTACTGAAGACAAAACTGAAGGCAGCGAGACCCACAATCAAACAGCCAGCAGCTCAAGGAAGGAAACAGCATTTGGCGAAGTCCATGTGTCCACAACCACCCCTCCACTGAGATCTTCATCCAAGTAATAAGAACAACAGTTACATTTCAGATTGGTAGTTGTCCCAGTAGTCGTCCGATTCCTTTCTAAGTGAGAAAGGAATGGGACAACTAAGCTAAGCTAAGTGACTTCACCTAAAGCTTATTCATAAACTTAGTGGCAAGGAACTACTTGAAAGAAGAACGGTGAAGAGCATCTTGTGCCATCGTGGTTATTTTTACAAGTTTTTACATCCTTTTGATCAATAGCCAGGTTTAGCATTTCTCCTAATGAATCATTCATAAGCTTCTCCACATCGCAGAGAGCGGAGTGCAGAAGGAAATCTCTTCCAGCATATTTATCTGCCTTCAATAAAGCAAAAAATAAAAACGTCTGAGCAATATAAGACGGGGGAGAAAAAGTCAACATGACAGGAAGTAGCAGGGATTAGGGACAATGTGGTCCTGATTTTGAGTGCAACGGTGCTCAAGACAGAAGCAGTGAAGCTCCACTGTAGGTTAAAAGATGAAGGTAAACCCATACTATACAGATTACTTAACCTATTAAAACTGTATCACTTCTAATATAAAATTTTAAAGGAAATGTTCAGACTTCCTGCACTGCTTGCACACTCTTTGTTAGTTCCATTTTCAACCATCTTTAATTTTTGATTTCTACACTAGATTCTCCATCCTCCACACCATCATGTGATCCCTCTTCTCTCCCTCTGTGCATTTCCTGTTCCTTCCTCCTCTATCTTGTTGTCTTTGCTTTTTCTTTCCCTCCTTTCCCCGTCCTGTCATGCTTTTTTTGTCCACTGGCCTTGTTAATGTCCTGGTATGGCCAGATGGCCAGACACGACACAGCGGATGCTACATTTAAAATGGTGTGTGTTTGATTTGAATGTTTCTGTGGAAGTGTGTGTGTGTGTGTTGGGGTGGGTAGGAGGATGGAATGTGTTGGTAATTCAAAAAAATTACTTGTGGATCAGAAAGACTATTTGATTCATTTTGATTGGTGCATCCAATAAGTCTGTCTCACTGATCAAATTAAGTATTAAATCTCCATGAAATTAACAAACTAAAATTTTCCCAAAAAGTTACTAATTGCACCTAAACGACGCACGGCAAGACTAATTACCACATCTCCTAATTATCTAACATCTGTGCTACATGGTGGTGATTTAGTGACTTCTTGAAGTTAACACCAATCAAACCATCTAGGCTTTCAAGTCAGCGTACTGGAACATGACAAGCTTCATCACAATCCACTGTTCCAAGAAGACTTTGAGAATGACAATATAAAAGCCAAACCGGCAGTAAAGATCAGAAAGCCAGATTGGAATTTGCAAAAATGTACAGCGATGAGCCACAACAGGCCTCAAACAAAGTGTACGCACTGATAACACAAAGATGAACTCTGCCAAAGTGATGGGAAGGTCAAAGCATGGCGAAAGAAGGGATCTGCTCATGATCCTAACCATTCAAGCTCACCTGTGAAGCATGGTGGCGGTTGTGTCATGGCTTGGGCTTTACATGGCTGCCCATTTGTATTGATGGTGTCTACAGAAACATACTGTCTGCCAATTTAAAGAGAAATGCATCCAAACTAATCAGGAGGACCCTTATTATGCAGGAAGCCAATGATCCAAACACATTACCCCCTTACCAAAGGACCTCATCAGGAGGGAAAATCAGCAGATCTTAACCCCGCTAAGCATGCATTTCATCTTCTGAAGACTCAAGGAAGAAAACCCCACGAAACTAACATCTTAAGAATGCAAAGGCATAATAATGAAGTAACAAGAAGTAACAAGAAGACTCATAGACAAGAATCTATGAGTCATCGGCAGGTATATTATGTAGTTATTGTGAGAAAGGGATATGCAACCAAATAGAACAGAAACCAGCCACAGAGCCTTTATTATCATTGCAAGACACAAATGTACAGTGCAACAAAATTTAGGATATGAGGTACTTTGACTTTAATTTAGTTGAAATTATTTCAATCATTCCAATAGTTATGCTTAATTGAAAAACTGTGTGGTTTGTAATGAAATGTGTTACAGTATGTTTTATGTTATTTACCATCTCCAGGTGTAAACAGCAGGGAATTCAATTCAATTTCAATTCAATTCAGTTTTATTTTATTTATATAGCGCCAATTCACAACAAAAGTCACCTCAAGGCACTTCACACTGTAAGGTGAAGACCCTACAGTATT
>VUQH01048480.1:4893-17610 GCA_015106775.1 Etroplus canarensis
ACAACAAAAAAAACCCCCCCCCCCCCCCCCCCCCCTCCTCACTTTATGCATAATTTATGTGGCAGTCCCTTCCTGCAAAATTCACCCCCTCCCTTTTAGTATGAATTACCGTCTGGTCACTGTGGTGAAATGTTGAAGAATGAAGACACAAATTCAAGAAGAAACTTTTTATATTTCAAAAAGAATCTAGGAACATAATGAAAAAGCAAACAGTGGGTCTGAACATCCAGACAATTGAGATCCAAAAATACATTTTCTTAGGAAATATTAATTATGTACAAAAACATAAAAATTCATATTTTAGTTTGGGCATCCAACAGGATAATCCCCATTTTTAAACATTTTATTAATAAAATAAAATTTTAAATATTTAAATCCACCCAGAACTTCAGATGAGGCAGTTTTTACATTGAAATCAAACAAGATTCCAAACAACTTAATTCATTTTGCATTTGCATGCAGCAACAACTGTACACCCCAAGTATTGAACCTGCATTAAAAAAAAAGTTCATGATTCAAACTTTAAGCACGAGAACCCTGCAGCTGTGCCAGTCTCTGCTTTAAGAGTTCACTTCTCCTCCTCAGCTGCTCTTTCAGAGAGAGGAGTCTCTGTTCGTCCGACTGCATGCTGTAAATGCACTCTGTAGCCTTCTTGAGGATCACCACCTTGGCTGCCTTCTCATTGTTGGCCACCTCGGGGATCTCATCCCGCAAAGCAAAGAAACTCAGCTTGAGCTCATTTCTTCTCTGGCGCTCCAGTACGTTATGAGTCCTTCTCTTGTCGTAGTCCTCCGTGTCGGATGTCCGGGGACTTGAACACTTGCGGTTGCTGCTGATCTGTTTGAGGACCCTGCTGTGGCTGCTGGCACCTCCTCCTCCTCCTCCTCCAATGCTGCTGCTGCTGCTGCTCTCCAGCTTCAGCCTCTTGACAGCTGGCTGCTCGTGCCTCATGGATGGATGGGCGGCGTAATTATGCTGGTGGGTGGAGACATGGCACCTCTTCAGCACAAGTGGGCTGGGGTGCCTGGTCTCCAGCGGGCTGGGGTCACACCGTTTCACTGCCTGCCTTTTTTCCACTGTGACCACATCTATTTCTTCCTCTTCCTCCTGGTCCTCCTCCTCCTCCTCCTCCTCCTCTTCATCTTCACCATCCTCCTCTTCTGCAAGACAGCACAAAAAGCAAAACAATCAAACTCTGCCGCCACACAGGGGATGTAATCCTCACCTAAATGCATGCTGCCACACTAAGCTGGGAGGGGGTTTCGAGCTCTGCAGCCCATTTACGCTCCCCCTCCTTCCACATCAGCTGCTTAACATGCAGCATTCCCTCTAGCCAATCTCACAGCAGTCTATGGCACATCATGGATGAAGTGTCAGCATGGATGTACCTCCTGAGTATCTAATGGAAATTTAACTGTGTACCATTAAGTAAAAGCAAGACTGTGCCTCATTTTGTTCCCAACAGTGATTTAAAATTCTAAATCATTGCTCACTCAGCAGAAAATTCCTCTTTGCACTGAGGGGTGTGCCCTCTGCACAATTCACAGCTTACCTGAGTCACTACAACTGCTGCTGCTCCCGCTGCTGTTGGGTGGCGTGTCCAGTCCCAAATCCTTACTAGGCAGCGTCCCTGCGCTCTGCTTGGGCGTCTCAGCTATGGGATACGGGAAAACCACTGATGGATCAATGCACTCTGACGCAGATGTGTTCAGGTCTTGCAGGTAGCTGCTGTTCATCCTCCACGCAGCGGCAGCTGCTGCTGCCGCAGCAGCACCGGTGGGCTCCGCGCCGCCGTCACTAGACGCGGACTCCTTCCTCGCAGCGTGCAGGGAGGCGAGCCGCTCGGACACCACCTTCTTCAGCTTGGCCGCGGCGGAAAAGCCGCTCCACATGCAGTCCTGGATGATGATGGACTTCAGGAAGGTCTGGGAGTAGTCCGCGTCGCAGATGATGCTCTGGTTGACCACGTCGTCGCCGAGGAACTCAGTCACCATCTCTAGCTGATCAGCGGTGGAAGGGAAGAGGCTGGACAGGGACGGCCGGCGGCTAGGCGAGAGGGGAGGGGTCGGCAGCAGTTCAAATTTCTTCCAGATGTCTTCGCTCGGTGCCGGCGGCTGAAGCTGCTGAGGGTAAAAATCCTCCTCCTCGTTGTCATAGTAGAAGTAGGGCTGCAGAGAGTCGTAGTCGTAGTCATAGTTTTTACTCGCCAAACTGGAATTCAGCGGCATGGTGCGTTTGAGACCTCTCTCCTTATGGCGAAGCTGGCAAAAACAAAACCGGGTGATTAGTTGATTCAAAGCAGAGAGCGCGACCCTGTCTGCGGCAGCCTCTCCCGGTC
Source organism: Etroplus canarensis (assembly GCA_015106775.1). Lineage (NCBI taxonomy): Eukaryota > Metazoa > Chordata > Actinopteri > Cichliformes > Cichlidae > Etroplus > Etroplus canarensis. The sequence continues at coordinate 7,232 of VUQH01048480.1, forward strand.
ACCCCCAAACAGCAACCCTCTCTGCACGCCTTGCATGCATGCACCAGTGCTGCTGCAGCAGGTGCTTCACCGGGACTGTAAACTAAATGCGAAAGAGAGAAAGGGGGGGGCACTTTCACTAAACTGTTACTAACGTTAAACTCATACCGAAGCTCCAGAAACCCACCGCCCTCCCTTACCTTTCAGGCGAATGAAGATGAGGGGAAAATTGACCCAAGTGGCGCAAAAAAAGAGGAGCGGGGAAGTTATTCCAGTGCGGCAGTAACATTAAATCCTTCCACGGAGGCGTCGCTGCGGCTTTCTGTCAGTCTGCGAGCGAAGCGTGCAGAGTGTAAACGCTGAGGATGAAGCGCAGTCTGTCATCGGCAGCGTCACAATCACGACAGAGCGCGGCGCAACCAGCAATAAAGAGTGCCGCGTCACCCCCGCGTATCCTTCCGCAAATTTTCCCGCGAAACCCTCTTCGGCCCTCATACCGGGCGACATTCCGAATTTATTTTCTCCTCATCTGGAAGATCATTAATAATCTCGAGTGGCGTCGGAAAATACACGCCAATATACATTTGGGGCGCTTTTATATTTTCCTCCGCAAATTTCCAGGCTCTATTTCTTTAGAGGTGGGAGGGGTCAGAGTGGAGTAGCGCAGCGCTTCCATTGATGGCATGCAGAAAATATTAATGCGAGTAGTAGTGACAGATAATGACTGGGCTGAGTTATTATACTACTACTGCTCGCTAAAAATAGACAACATGAGTCGGACCCCCTTCGTAATTAAACTGCAGGCCCGGCTTTACAGCCTCAAAGCGCACAAATTCACCAGCTTTCTAATTATAAACACACGCAGGTATGTGCGGAGGCTTTTAAAAGCGTGCAGCCAGGTTTGCGCAGTTTGTGCAGCCGGGTTTGCGCAGTGAAGCGCACCGGTGCGGCAGGAGCTCACCTGATCTGTCTGCAGCCGCTGCCAGCTCTGAGCTGGTTCAAACAGCTGATTACAACGAGGTGGAGAGCTGCAGTTTTGGAGTAGGATTTAATGCACACTTACACACACACACAAACATAAAATAGATTAAAAAATAATCCTTGTGGCCATGCAATATAGCTTAGGATAGATGGGAACAAATTAACAACAGGAAGGAAACAATTAAAGCAATCAGATGAGTGATGGACCTTTTTTGCTGTAATAGGAGCTGCAAATGGAGATTGGGCAGGCTTAGAGCGCCCTCTTCTGTTTAAAGTCCTGCAGGGCTGGACAGTGTCCAGGTGGGTGGAGGTGAGGGGGTCACAACCTTCACAAATCCTGCACAAGCTAAAAGATCTTTTTTCTTTTTTTTTTAAACTGAAAGTATATCAAAGAAAACAGGGTCGAGTGAGGGGGTTAAACTATTAAAGTGTCAGGACTGAAATAGCACAATCCAGTGGGTTAGTGGAGTTTTTATTGGGGTTAGTGGGTCACTTCATTAAAAAAAAATTGAGTTCTAGAAGAACAATAAATGACAAATTTAATTAGGCGTGCAGCTTTTTCGCCAAAGTCAACTGCTGTTTGGTGTTTAATAGAAACAGGAGCGGCTACAGTTCTTGCAAAGCTGATTTGTTTAAAATACTCACTGGGTCTTTGTTTGTATTGCTAAACACCTTAATTAACAGACAGCTGAAGAAAAGAGCAAGTAAAAGTCAAGCCTGCATTTTGTTTTGGCAGACAGATTCAGAATTGTATCACTATTAAAACACACAAAAAGCCATTTTAAAAGCAACCCCAATTCCAAAAAAGGCAGGGAAGCTGTGTGAAATATAAATAAAACACAATGCAATGATTTGAAAATCTCATAAACCACTATTTTATTTAGAAAAGTACATAGAAACCATATCAAATGTTGAAAGTGAGATATTTTAATATTCCATGAAAAATACGAGCTCATCTCAAATTTGATAGCAGCGGCACATCTCCAAAAAGTTGGGACAGGGCTGTGTTTCCCACTGTGTAGCATTTCCTCTTCTTTTCGTGACAATCCATAAACATCTGGGAAATGAAGAGGGCAGCTGCTGGAACTTTGGGAGAGGAATGTTGTCCCATTCTTGTCTGATATAGGAATTCAGCCACTCCAGCACCTGGACTCTTCTACTCTGAAGCCATGCTGTTATAATAGCTGCAGTACAAGATTTAACATTGTCTTACTGAAATATTTCAAAGCTGAAATATGTAAGGCTGAGTTACCAGTACCATAAGCACTAATGCTACTAATATCATCAGAATTACAGGCTTTTGAACTGAGCATTGATAACAAACCAGATGGCCCCTCCCCTCTGTAGTGTGGAGGATGTGGCATTCATGGTTTCCAAAGAGAATTTCAGGTTTCGTCTGACCACATAACAGTTTTCCACTTTGCCTCAGTCTGTTTTAAATAAGCTTTGGTCCAGAGAAGATGGCAGCGTTTCTGGATCATGTTTACATATGGCTTCTTCTTTTCATGATCGAGCTTCAACCTGTATTTGTGGATGACATGGTGAACTGTGTTCAGGCAGTGATTTCTGGAAGTGTTACCGTGCAGTGATTTCTACGACAGAATCATACTTGTTTGCAATGCAGTGCCCTCCCAGGGTCAAAACATCCAATACTGGTTTTTGCCTGTATCCCTTGCATAAGACAGGAGGTGAAACTGAAGGTCGTAGAATTTAAAATGCTGAGATTTTCACTGGGCAGGATTAGAGATCAATACATGAGAGGGACAGCTCAGGTTGAGCAGTTTGGAAACAAAGTTATAAAGGTGAGGTTGTGATAGTTTGGACATGTTCAGAGGAGGAAAAGTGGACATACTGGACAAAGGATGTTGAAGATGGAGCAGCCAGGCAGGAGGAGAAGAGGTAGACCACAGAGAAGGTTTATGGCTGAAGTGAGGGAAGATATGCAAAGGGCTGGAGTGACAGAAGAAGATGTGAAGGATTGAGCGAGATGGAGGGAGATGTTGTGCCATGGTGACCCCAAACTGGAGCAGCCGAAAGTAGAAGAGGCTATGTCCCTTGCACGCAGAAAATCTGTGTTTCACAAGCCTTAAACTACTATTTTCTAAATTGCATAAATTGCATTAGAAAAATTACCATTTACAGTTTAATGTACAAAACTTTCTTGCTTAAAATGAAAATTTGGCACACTTTTGCATTAAATTATATGTTCTAAATACTCCAAGGTCACAGCTCTTCAGCCCAGTTAATGAAGAGCCAATTAAATAGAATTCAGTGGTATAATTTACGCAGTTCAAAAATATATTTTCATCACCCAAACCAGGGGTCAGCAACCTTTACTCTCAAAAGAGTAAAGGTTGCTGACCACACACACACACACACACACACACACACACACACACACACACACACACACATACACAAAACCTTGTGTGGTGCTGCAAAACATATTTGAGCTTTACAATGAAGGTGACACAGGCTATTAAGCATAAATCAGGCTGTCAGAAATATGAATAGATTTAAACTGAAAAGTTTAACCACATGTATCTACTCTGTAGTTAGCTTTTTATGAGTTTTTTAAAAAATTTAACTTTGCATTTCTATGACTTTAATACCATGTTTTTAAGGAAAATTATAAAACAACACAAAAAATGTAGCATGTATGTATGATCTGAAAACAAATTAAAGCTATGGAGGCCACTTTGGGTCCTACCTGTGTTAATGCAAATTAATCAAATTAAAAATGGCCTACTTTGATAATAAAATAAACATACTGTATTGTCTAATAGTTTAAAAAAAAGACAATTTTCAGTCAATTTTTTTTATCAAAGTTCAGTCACAAATCAATGATGAAAGCAAATATTAAAGGAACTAAAAACTTTGTTCATATCCATGTTCATATTTTTTTGTTAAAGTCACAAGGAGCCGCTGCAGATGGACAAAATAACCGCGTGCAGTTCTGGAGTCACAGGTTCTAGACCTGTGGACTAAGCATAATCCAGTTTACAACTCTTTGTGTAGGATAGATGGACACTTTAAAGGGAAATAGCCCTTTAAAAATTTCCAAACAACTCTTATGTACAAAGTACTTTCACCTTCCCCCGTTTCCCCGAAAGGGTCACCACAGTGGGTGAATCCGCATACATCATTTTGCACAGATTTTACACCAGATGCCTTTCCTAATGCAATCCTCCCATTTATCCAGGCTTGGGACTGGGACTAAGAGTAAACTGGCTTGTGACTCCCAAGACTGGTCTTGTGTCTCCTCCTGGATGAGACCTTTTGCATGTGAGGCAAATCTGTAAACTTTCCAAACAACTGTTATACAGCAAAAATGATTGAAAATTAGATGTGATTATGTGTTTAATTAGACTAATATTTTTCTGCTTTTTTTATTCATAAGAAATTATTTTCAGTTTGACTGAACTCAAAACTGTAAGATGTTTGTATTGAATTATAGCAATCATTTTGATCTCTAGATTTACCAAAACGTTATGCACCCTATATCAGTGTGATGCCTCTCATTTAAATGAATCACACAAATCACCCTGCAGCATTACTTACATACGTATGCATTTGTTTTTAATCTGATTAATTCATAAGAAGGAGCTGTATATAAGTCTACCTTCTGAGGCTCCAGCTGAAAAAGTAAGCTTAAGGTAAAGAGAAGGAGACAAAAGGAGGGGAAACATAGAGATACATTTCATGTGGTTCTCACAAAGTGGAAAACAAAATCCCCAAATTGAAATTGCACCCTCTGTTCTTTCCCCCGTACTCATTCCTTCATCTTTTCTCTCACGCCTCTCCTTTCCTCACTGTGGGATGTTTGTGGAGGATAGCGATCATAACCGCCAGATTCAGGTGTTATGGTCGTTGTGTTTATCGGCTCCGGATGTTTCTTGTGTTACTGTGTTTCAGAGTGCCTGCATGGAGACACAGAGGGAAGCTTTGAGAGTGGCTAGAATAATTTCCGGTGATAAGTGGAGGCTCAGGAGAGGTTTTGATTGTGTTTTTTTTCCTCTCTGGTTATACTGCCTCTACCAACTCTGACACAGAATACAGAAACCTGCAAAGGAGTGAGGGCAGAGAATCCACTCTAGTTTGGCTTTGAGAAACCAGTGATAAATAAACCCAAAAATATGACAGAGGTTTTCCCCCAAGGAAGAAAGTATCTAGTTGTGTGTGTGTGTGTGTGTGTGTGTGTATTCTGAGCCATTTACAGCCCAATCTGATCTTAAGTGGACCAGCCCAGCCCCCTGTACTGTTTAAAAACATCTCCAAATAATTTGTGCTTCTTTTAGTGGAGAGGACCACTAAACTATTGATTTGTAAACCTAAAAATGAGTAGTTTGATGTCTTAAGAAAAACTATTTGTCTCAGTTTTTCCACTTAATGAAGAAACTGCACTAAATTTCAAGAAACAAAGCCATGAAATTACAGGTGAAGTACTTGCAGCTCATCAACCAGATTTTGTCCCTTAATTATAGAAAAAAGGAAATTCTTTTTATTTAATAGTTTATCTATATAAAAACTGGAACTTTTTAGTTGTATAATGTAATATGATGAAGATAATATAACAGATTTTGTTTATCACAGATTTGGGAAATTCATTCGTTATAGAAGTTTAAAAATGAAGAAACATGAAACATATAGTTTAAATATATATAATGCCATCCATCCATCCATCCATCCATCCATTCATTTTCTGATGCTTATCTGGGTCCAGGCACAAGGTAAGCAGTCTAATCAGAGACTCTCAGACCTCCCTCTCCCCAGCCACCTCCTCCTCCAGCTCTTCTGGGGGCACACCAGGGCATTTCCATCCACTGAGAGATGTTATCTCCCCAGTGTGTCCTGGAGCCTCCTCCCGGTAGGACATCACCTGAAACACCTTACCTAGGAGGCATCCAGAAGGCATCCTGATAAGATGCCCAAACCATATCAGCTGGCTCCTTTTGATGTAGAGGATGTAATATGACACAATGAATGTCTTAATAAGGTAAAAACGAACCTTAAATGATGGTAAATACAGTAAAGTCAAATAAGTATATATATTAAATGCAGCTATTATGTGATAAAATTATGTATAATATATAAATAATATTCAAAATCAACAAAACAAAAATAGAATTTAACATGTATGATTAAATGTAGTGAAACAGAAAATATTAGATGAAATTAAAGTGACTCAGTATAACAGTGTGAAGTAAACAGTGCAATGCAATAAAGTGGTTGAGTGTGTGTTAAATGCTGTGAGAGTGCAGGGGTGAAATAAACAGTTAACAGATGAGTTCTGCTAGACAGATGTGTTGCATCAGTGTTATGAATGAGTTCCCGCATCTCTCGTTGTGGCAGTAGCGCTGAATTAGTGATGCAGAGGGTAGTCAGTATCATCTATGATGGATAATAGTTTGTTCAGTGACCTTCTCTCCACCACAGATTTAAAAATGTCCAGTTTGCAGTGAGTCACAGAGCCAGCCTTCGTGATCCGTTTATTCAGTCTTTTGGTGTCACCAGCTCCAATGCTGCTACCCCAGCAGACCACTGCAAAGTTTTAAAAAAATATATTGACAATGATGCACCTTCTATGCAATCTTCTCCTTTTGCAAAGCCTTCCAAAGTGACAGATCAGACCCTTTAGTCTAACACATATACAGTATATAATAAGTGGAGGTGTCTGTGGCTCAGGTGGTAGAGTGTATTTTCCACTAATCTCAGGGCTTACTTTTTAAATCACATTTACTGAAACTATTGAATTAGTCATGAGAACTGATGTCCTTCTTTTGAACTAGATGCTGATCTTCTGAACTTCCATAATTTCTGACCAAAAATCCAACAATGTATGTTCTGTTACCTCATTCGTTAGCCTCATACCATAATTGCCTAAGTCATTTTTTTGCCAAATTGCGATATCTGCCTAACTAAAACAATGACATTGTTTTTTCTTGTGTTTTTTCTTGTTTTCCAAAAACATTGAAATATGACTTGGGCAATTATGCTATGAGACTAACGATATGCAGATTATTCAGGAGGTGGTGATGATGATGTGCATTTGGATTCAAGCTTTGGTTGAAACTTAGAGCATTTACTTGGTGTATGCATATTTTTCCTGCGTGTTTAAAAGTCTACTCTGGCATTATAGAGGAACACTGATGAATCGTGTGTGTGTCTCTTATATAGCCAGAACACGATTCAGCATGCTGCTTTGGACCAAAACAGAAAATCAATAGCTGTTCAGCTTAGTCAGTGAGAGCAGGTTGCCAGCCGAGCAGGCAACAATGAGATGACGGCAGATGTGTCAGACTGTTCAAGAGCTAATTGTGTCATCAATTATTAACAGTAGCATTGGATGGTTATTGACATAACTTGCAAGAGCTAACCCACAATCTGTTCCTGGCTTATTTCTATTCTTTTCTGTTGCACAGAGAGCATTAAAAACTGCAAAGGAAGAAAGTTAATGACTACTGAATTTCTTTTTCACCATCCATGTGTAGTAATCTAACCTAATGTTTTACCCTTTAACTACAGCCTCTAAACAAGCAATATATGGAGATACAGTAAGTCAGTGTACTGCAGCCACATATTAACATACAGTGTGCTTGTGCAAATTAAACTGTTGTGGTAAAAGTTCATTTTTGTATCAGGCATTCTTTCCTGGTTAGTCTTAGGAAATATTCTAACGCTAGATTTCTGATTTTCATTAATTATGAGCCTTAATTATTAAAATTAAAGCAAAAAAGGCTTGGCATATTTCACTTTATATGTGATAAATATAGAATATGTGAAAGTTTACCTTCTTTAAGAAGGATTACATTTTTTGCATGATATTCTCATTTTGAAATGTAATTTTGAGTCCACATTCCTGTTTTAGCAACATTTCATGACCACTGTATCTCACCTGCAGGTTTAAAAAAAATTATTTAATCACTTCAGTTTATTTTTTAGAATAGATTTTCCCTCATCAGCTTCAGCGGGAGCACATATTGACTGTAATATTCTCTGTCAAAATATTGAGGCAACTTGCATCAATAGCTTTCTGAATTTTCTCAGCAAAGATTTATATGTTTGGGCAAGAGTTCTGGCAACTTGAATTTTTTTGTTCACCTAGTTACAGGTTACAGGTTAACAAGAAAAATCTGGCTTTAATGGCAGTTGTTTCTACCTACAACAAAAACAGAATTCTTGAGTAAAAAAAAATCTAGCTTTTTCTCCATTTTCCAACTTTTCTCAAAGGTACTGAGGGCCCGGGAGCCACCGTTGATCTTCACTGAGGCCTTGCCCAAACTGCAGCCTCCAGCCTAGCTTGTTGCATCATTGTCAATAAACATGTCATTCTCATTCACATCTGGAGTTGGAGTACTTGCTCATGAATGGAAATACAGTACATAAGACAAAAACAGAGTTTGTACAAATATAACTAGCTTGAAAATCAATATTTGGTATGGCCACCTTTATTCTACAATGTAGCCTGAATTCTCCTAGGCAAGCTTTTCATTTCTTTAAGTAACCTTCAGGAATAGTTCTCCAGGCTTCTTGAAGGACATTTGAAAAATGTTGGCTGCCTTTTGTTCCATTCCCTGTCAAGGTGCTTCCACACTGCGTCAATAATGTTGAGGTCTGCCAGTGATTTTTAGTCCAGTTCTTGTGTAATTTGGCATACCTCAGCCTTTTCTCCCTGTTTCCCTTTCTTAAGAATGGCTCCTTGACAGCCACACTTCCACTGAGACTATTTCTGATGAGGCTTCAGCAAACAGTAGATGGATTAACTGAAGGATCAGATACATCTCTCAGGTCACGTCAGGTCTTTCCTGGATTATTTTTTCCATTTTTTAAGGACATGACCTTCAGATACTGTTTATCTGGTGCAGATAGTTTTTTTTAGGCCTGAAACTTCTTCTTTTGTGCTCAAATGAAACAAAAAAAAATTCCTGTGAAAATGATCAGGTACAAGGACTGGACTGAAAATGGATGAAAAAGCAACCAGTCTCCAAAGAAAGCCTGGAGAACTACTGCTCAAGACCACTTTAAAAAGTCTGGCTCCTTAAAAGCAAATGTATGTCAAACCTTTTCTAGCCTGCACCCCCTTCACAACCTTATAGTTCCCTTTCCACCTTTTTTTTTTATCACAACTAAATACTGGAAAATGGATCCGGGTTGAATTTTATTTAAATAATGTTCAGCCTCTATTAAGTGGATTTGGTCTGAAGCAAGTGAGTCACCCCATCTTCACATGCATAAAAAACAACAGATATACATAATACAACATACTGAAGAGGTAAAATAATTTGTTTACGATAAATAATTCATGCCACACCATGTAAGAAAACAAAGCTATGACTTGTTCATCTGAGTGATGGCTGCTGGAACAAAGCTGTTTTTATTTTGTGTTGTTTTGTACTTTGGGACTATAAGGTTTTGTCCAAAAGGAAGAAAATGAAACTTGTATATAAAATGTGCAAGTCCTCAAATAAAGTCAAACCAGATAAAAGCTGCAGCTATCTGATGTAAAGAAATGCTGGGTTCAGCTGTGGCTCATCAATCAACCTATTAGATCATTTTTATTTTATCTTTATTTTTTTCATAAATCATTTTCAGGTTAGGGTTAGAGCTTTTTTAAAAACATCCTTCCCCTGATTCTCTGCAATCACCTGCAGAGTTTCTCTGCCTCACAAAGGTGCCCTACCCCACATTTCGAAAACTGCTAGCTCTGAAACTAACAGCCTATGATTAAGTTGCATTGTGGGTAATGCAGACACCAAGTACTGAGAAAGACTTAAAAAACAAACACAAACCCCTGTGTGCTGCTGGCTCATTATTTTTCTTCTTAAGTATGGGTGCAACAAATCTGTAAACAAGAATAGGAAGAATAGGGTTTTAAAAGTCCAAACTAGTGCTAAAATGAGCTGCAGTGTTTTTTTTAATTGAATGTATGAAAAACGAATAAACATTTATGATTTCTGTGACTTTTTTGAGTTATTCACTGTTTTAATTGTTTGATTAACAAGACTCTGGTGCAACCAGACAGTACCTGAAACCACATCGTGACAACTGGACCTCAGTAACGTTCATGCAAATTGGTTTGAACTTTGATGTGCAGCAGGGATTATAAAAGCTTCACATTTTCTACAGTTATAAATGCCTGAAAGATGTAGGTTCCTGTGATCTTAGTGCTTTATGGCCCTTTGTCCTCTGAGCACTATGGAAGCAGACACATACCGCAGCATACATGAAGGAGGGCCATTTCTGCATTTCTGCCAGTGTGCAATGTTTGGAGAAAATTGGGTCTGCTAACTTGTCCATGAACCAAAACACACAAGTCAAGCAGTAAAGTTGTTCTTCTGATGGAGCTTTAACTTCTTCTGCCTTTATCCTCTTCTCTGTGCACCTTGGAAGTAGGTGAAGTTGTGCCAGAAATCTCTACA
>VUQH01048483.1:8669-21071 GCA_015106775.1 Etroplus canarensis
TTTAAAGGGACTGACCTAATTCAACAGAGGTCCAGCTAGTTGATTCCAGCAGTGTCACAATTAGTGAACTTGAGTGAACTTTGAGCTCACCACTGAGTGCAGCATGTCAAGTAATTGTAGTACAAAAACACCTCTGTCTGGAAGGTCCAGTCTCTGGTTCATCGATATTCCTGCTATAATTGCAACATGATGACAAAGAACACTAAGCAACTCAGAGAAGTCAGGAGGTGGCTACAAAAAGATTTCCAACTCACTGGACATCCCATAGAGTTCAGTCAAATCTATCATTAAGAAATGGAAGGAGTATGGTACTTAACTAAATCTGCCTAGAGCTGATCGTCCTCACAATTTGCGTGACCGTGCAAGAAGACGACTGGTGAAAGAGGCCATTAAGACACCTAGGACCACTCTGAAGTAGTTAAAAGCTTCAGTGGCTCAGATGGGAGAGACTGTACATACAACAACTGTTGGCCTGATTCTTCACCAGTCAAAGCTATATGGGGGAGTGGCAAAGAGAAAGCCGCTGTTGAAAAATGCTCACACGAAATCTTGCCTGGAATTTGCCCAAATAATGTGGGAGACTCCAAGGTCAACTGAAAGAAGGTTCTTTGGTCTGATGGGGCAGAAATTGTGCGTTTTGGCCATCAGTCTAGACACACCATCTCCACCATGAAGCATGGTGGTGGCAGCATCATGTTCTGGGGATGCTTCTCAGCACCCTCCAAATCCTGGACTCAATCTGCAAGAGAACTAAGGCTTAGGTGAAGATTTATTTCCCAGCAAGACAACGACCCCAAGAATACAGCAAAAGCTACACAAAAATGGTTCAAAGACAACAAGGTGAATGCTCTGGATTGGCCAAGAAAAGGTCCAGATCTCAATACAATTGAGAATTTGTGGCTGGACTTGAAAAGAGCTGTTCACACTTGATTCCCAAGCAACCTGATGGAGCTTCAGCTATTTTGCAAAGAAGAATGGAAAAAACTACAGTGCCCAGATGTGCCAGCCTGATTGAGACATATCCACACAGACTCAGTGCTGTGATTGTAGCCAAAAGTGCATCTAGTAAATACTGACCTAAAGGAATATATATGCAAATATTTATTTTACCATATATATTATTAATAAATTGACATTAGTTTGTAAGTTAGTTGGTTTGAAATTAGTTTGTTTTCACTTTGACATAAAAGAAGCGTTATTTGCAAATTCTTGTCAAAAAAGCCAAACTATATTGACCAAGATTTCTTTTATTAAAGAAATAAAATGATGACTCATCCCATGGGGGTGAATACTTTTTATAGGCATTGTAATCTTAAGACAACTGTTAATAGTTAAACTGCTCTGAGAGGAACAATGTGGGATTCATTCTGGTGGTTGAACACTGGACCAGCTCTTTAACCTCTAAAGTATACTTGAGGGTCTGTGGTAATTTGTTTCACAACTCTACATGTGTTTTGTGGATGAGAAGGCGGCATCTGACCACATCCTTCCTGGTGTTATGAAGAGAGTGCTTCTGGAGTACAAAGTATGTCACAGTCTCTGTACAACTGTGGAGAGAGCTTGGTTCATATTGTTGGCAATAAGTCATACTTGTTCTGAGTTGGCACTAGACTTCACCAGGGCTGCCCTTTGTCACTGATTCTTTTCATAACTATTATGGACAGACTATCTAGTTGCAGCCAAGTTTCTTGGAGTCTACATTTTGGAGGCCTCAGGATCACATATAATTTGCTTTTCGCACATGACTTAGTAAGAAGTCCATTGTGGTAAAGAGAGCTTAGCATGAAGGTGTTCCTATCCTTATTTATGACCACTAACTGTGAGTAAAGACCAAAAGAATAAGATTGTGGATACAAACAGCAGATATGAGCTTCCTCTGAAGGATGTCTTAGTGATACGATGAGGACCTCAGTCATTCAGGAGGTGCTGCTTCTGCTGCTTCTCTCTTCTCTGGCTGAAAGGAATCAGTTGAGGTGGTTTGGGCATTTGGCCAGGATGCCTTCTGGGCACCTCTTAGTTGATGTTTTTTGGCTATATCTAACTGAGAGGCGACTTCATAACAGACCCAGGACATACTGGAGGGATTACGTCTCTTGGCTAGCATTTTTCACCTGGTTACCCCAGGTGAAAAATATGCCCCACTGTCAATGGCTCCAGGCCCCACAGTTTGAGAACCACTGTCTGAGTTCCAGTGCTTCAACTTATCAAGACAATTCTATGCTTCCAACTTTGTGGGAACATTTTGCAGAAGGCTCTTTTCTAGTCCAGCATGACTGTGCCCCAGTCCATAAAGCCATGGTTTCATGGATTTGGCATAGTAGAATTTGACCTCAAAAAGCATCTTTGGATTGAACTAGAATAAAGATTATGAACCAGGCTCATCCAATATTAGTGTCTAACCTCACAAATTTTCTTTTGGATGAATGGGCAAGAATTCTCACAGACACACTCCAAAATCTCACAGAAAGCCTTTCCTGAAGAGTGTAAGCTGTTATAGCTGCAAAGGGGGAACCAACTCCATATTAATGCCTATGAATTTAGAATGGAATATCATAAAAGCTCCTCTAGGTGTAATGTGTAGGTGGCCCAATACTTGATTTCATACTGTGTACGTATGAGACTAGTATTAATAATCTCATCTAAATCTCAGCAAAAGAATAAATAAGCACTGTTATCAAAATGATGATCCATTCCTTTAAAGGAAAGTGTTTCAACCAACTTGACATGCACACGCTAATATTTAGCTAATTTGGTTTGCTAATGAATTGCCTTGGATTAAGCAATTTCCCCCTGGGATTAATAAAGTGTTGTGATTCTGATGTATAATACCATTTCCAAAAAGATTGGGATGCTGTAAAATATAAATAAAAAACACAATGCAAAGATTTGCAAATCTCATAAGTTAATTTTTTATCCACAAAAGAAAACAGAAAACCAAATGTTAAAAGTGGCACATTTTACTACTTCATGAAAAATATTAGCTTACCTTGAGTTTGATGGCAGCAACATGTCTGAAAAAAGTTGGGGCAAGTTCAACAAAAAGCTGGAAAAGTAAGTGGTACTAAAAAGAAACAGCTGGAGGAACATGCTACAACTAATTAAATTAACTGGCAAGCCCAGTAATGTGACTGGGTATAAAAAGAACACCTTAGAAAGGCAGAGTCTCTCAGAATTAAAGATGGGCAGAGGTTCAGCATCTGCCAGAAACTGCATCTATAAATTGTGGAACAACTTCAAAATAATGTTCCTCAATGTAAAATTAAAAAAAAAAAAAAACTTTGAATATCCCATCATCTACAGTACATAATATCATCAAAAGATTCCAAGAAGCTGCAGACTCTCTGTGTGCAAGGGGCACAACCAAAAAACCAGCAGTGGATGCTCGAGATCTTTAAGCCTTCAGGTATCAACCGCATTGCAACCAGGCATGATTCTGTCATGGAAATCACTTCAGGGGCTCAAGAATATTTCCAGAAATATAAAAAAAGCTCTATCATGCAAAGAAGGCGGCAGATATGAACATGAGCTAGAAACACAGCCATCCTCTCTGGGCCAAAGATCATTTAAAATGGAGTGAGGAAAGTGGAAAACTGTTCTGTGGTCAGATGAATCCAAATTTGAAATTCTTTTTGAAAATCACGGACACTGTGTCCTCCAGACTAAAGAGCAAAGGGACCATCCAGCTTGTTATCATAACTCAGTTCAAAAGCCTACATCTATGATGGGTTAGGGTATAGGGGATGCATTAGTGCCTATGGTACTGGCAACTTGCACATCTGGAAAGGTACCATTAATGCTGAAATGTATATACAAGATTTAGAGCAACATATGCTTGCCTCCAGATGAATGGAATAACATTCTTCTCCAAAAGGTCCACCAGTCAGTCTCCTCAGATCCCAGATGTTGGAGGACAGTTATTAGAAGAAAGGATGCTACACACGTGTTTCGCTTTCAGCACTTGATATGATCATTGTTGCAGCATGTTTTTTTCATATTTTATGCAGAAAAGCCCCAACCTTTATGGAACTGGGGTTGTAGATCACTATATGGTAAGCTAAAATAGCTACTATATAGGGATAATTTCAGTACTTTTAAGTGGTACCTAAAGTAAATCTTAATTATTTTTAATTGTAGAAAAGAAAGACAACAACTAGAAAAATTAGATCCAAGCTGAAAAACACTGCAAAGTGTTTATGGGGCCTCCAGTGAACACCTATATTGTCTATTTTATGAAATACATTAAGACACTTTGTAGCAAAATTAAATTCTCTGCCACTCGTGACACCTTAAAATACTCGAGGGACCTCTACAATTGTCCTGCCAAGTTCCCAGTTAGAGAATCACCTTCCCAGCCTATGTATTATGAGCTATCTCCCATTTCTCATAACAGACAAATGTACACAGACTGGGAAGGATGCCAAAGGGCATTTGGACAGAGATGTTTAAAGCGTCTGCCTCACATACTAATAAGAATCCATTACTGTCTCATTCAAATACTCTCAAACACACACACACACACACATCAACACATTCTCATTCAGTGCATAAGCATCTGGCTACAGACACCCCCTTGTCCCCTATGCTTCAGTGCCTGCCAATTACAAAAGAAGTAATCAATTCCACCACGGCTCCGTCCCGGGAAATCGACTTCAATGACACGAGCTACATGGCCGCTGTCTCTGTACCTGACAGCCACTTACACACAAGCAGGGACCCAGTCAGCCTGCCTTCTGTTAGTTTTCATTGCAAGACCAAGCAAGATAAACCAGATCCTACTTCCAACTTGAGGCACTACCTTTAATAATGCACAGAAGTACATAGTCATGAATAACATTATATAACAGTATATCTAATTATCTGTTTATTCACTGAAACTGTGTTACACAACAATGTTATAATCAGTTTTGGCAGATAAAATGTGCTATATGTCCATGTCCTCTATAACAACAAAAGTGTCTTCTAATCTGATCGAAAGGGAAACTACTGTATGTTTGTGCCTTAATTGATTTAATACACATTGACTCCAGGCAAGATCTAGACACATTTCAAGAATAAAAAAGAAATGCAGATTAAACCTGTAAATGTACCGTATTTTCTATATGAGCCCTACGAAGTTCAATGTTCCAGGCATAAAAACAACCACAATGTACAGCGTTTTTTCCTGTTAGCTCAAGGTCCTCTGAGTTCAAAACTCACAATATGTTCAGCACATAACAGTATAAGTAATAGCTGGTTTTTGGACTGATGGCGAGCTTTCGCAAAATTTTAACATACAGTTATCAGGCTGTGTGTAAACTACAGTGTCTGGATTTTTCAAACCTCACCTTAAGTGTTTTTTATAGCTTTTGAACAGCATGATACTATGGTACAAGTTCCGGACACACAGACAAGTAGGATCAATTCTTTGTTGGTTTTGGTCTAACATTAAGAAAAATACAGAAAAAATACATTTATAGTATTCTCTATTATATTACCACTATATAAAACCTGATTCTGCATTAGTAGAAATCTCAGAATACCTTTTCAGTAAGACAGCAACTGACACACCTTACAAGATGCTAAAATCTCAAACCCATTTGACACAGAAAAATATAACTTATAAGTCTCCTTTGTCACGACACTGCAGCGGAATTTATGGCACTGTGAAGGTCAGCCGAATCAATTTCTCAATAGTAGAGTTAAAGAGAAACCTGTAAGCTTTTGTCGATGGAGTGATAAATCTCTGCTCTCATTTGTCTCTTCCCATCTTCATCACCTCCTCTGTTCTTCCATTTTTTCCCACCTCCTCATACTTTTTCTTATTTTATTAAAGTATAAAGCAGGTATAGCTAATGGTGTGGTATTTATTATTATTAGCGCCTCCTCCTTTGCCTTTACTTGTATCCTCCTCTTCATCATAGTGTATCAACAACACTCCTGACACTGCAGATTCAATATAGAAGTTCAATTTGTCTCAATGTGTGCATGCATGTTTACCTGCAAGTGTGAAATTATGTGTATATGCTTGGCAAAGATTGTAAAAAAAAGCCTAAGGGACAGACTTTTGCAGCTCTTCTTGATCTTCAAACACTGGCTTCCTAAACCAACTACACTTGTGCAGAAGCATTTGTTTTTGTGTTTGGGTACGCATGTGTTTAATGTCCGCAATGTTACCTTTGGCCTCTTTGTACTGTTCACAGATCCTTCTGACAGCTTCAAGCCCCTCCTGCTCATCTCTCCCACCTCAAAAGGAAGAAGAAACACACAAACATACAGAAATTAATACAATAGCTGAGAAGCCCTCAGAGACATTTTCAAATAATATAGGTTTTCTTTTTGTGTCTGTACTGTGTTCTTTCTTCTTAGGAAAACACATTTCCAAGAAAGGTTCTCTAAAGGAAAATTCTTAATGCAACCATTTAGCCCTTCAGGAATTACAAATATTAACAGGGATTCAGATTAAATACTTCCACTGCTTCAGTGAAATGTTTTAATGTAAGAATGTACATCACTCTGAAAAGTATCCCCTAAGTGTGGTGGTTTACACATCTGCCTCAAAGGTGAAAGGTCCCTGGTTTAATTCCAGGTGGGGACACAAGCCCCTCTCACCATGGAGGGTTGTGTCAAGAAGGGTATCTGGTGTAAAACCTCTGCCAAAAAACTGATTTGGATTAAAGTGCTGTGGTGACCCCATGAGGAAAATACAAGGGAGCAGCTGAAGGTACATTTTACAAGCAATACTCTGAAAATATGATTAGTTACAGCATTTATCTTCAAACAAGATATTAGGACACCACACCAAAGAGGTTTTAGCCAAAGCCAAAGAAAAATCACCAGCAGAGAAAGGATTTTCTAATCAGTTTTGCTACCTAGGATTGTTTTTAAGGTAAACTAAATATGATACCAGTAAGCCCAGAATGAGTGCAGGATATTCAAAAAGCTATGTGGAAGAGTTAAACTTACACTGCTCAAAATAATTAAAGGAACGGTTTTTAATCAGAGTATAGCATCAAGTCAATTAAACTTCTGGGTTATTGAGCTGGTCACTTAAGTAGCAGAAGGGGCTGTTAATGAATGAAATCAACAACAGGTGCACTAGAGAGGAACCAGTGGCTTTACAGTTGAAGGCCATTTTTTCACACCTCATCTTTTCTGACTGTTTTTTTCACTAGTTTTGCATTTGGCTAGGGTCAGTGTCACTACTGGTAGCATGAGATGATACCTGAACCCTACAGAGGCTGCACAGGTAGTTCAACTCCTCCAGGATGGCACATCAATTTGTGCCATTGCCAGAATGGTAAATGGACTGGTACTTATATAGCACTTTTCTACTCAAAGCGCTTTGTACTACAAGCGTTCACCCTTTCACACAGTGCTTTATTCTATGCCTTCAGCGCATTTAACTATCACGCACACATTCACACTCCGATGGATGCATCAGGAGCAATGTGGGGTTCAGTGTCTTGCCCAAGGACACTTTGCCATGTAGACTGGAGAAGTCAGGGATCAAACTGCCAAACTTCGCGTTGAAAGATGACCCGCCCCTGTGGATCAAGAGGTAACACAAGGTTTGCTGTGTGTCCCAACACAGTCTCAAGAGCATGGAGGAGATTCCAGGAGACAAGAAGTTACTCTAGGAGAGCTGGACAGGGCTGTAGATGGTTCTTAACCCATCAGCAGAACCGGTAGCTGCTCCTTTGTGCAAGAAGAAACAGGATAAGCACTTCCAGAGGTCTCTTCTTGTTAAAAGGGAGTTCTTCTTTCCCACCATCACCAGGTGCTTCCTCATAGGGGATCACCTGATTGGTGGGGTTTCTCTCTAATATTGTAGGGTCTTTACCTTATAGTGTAAAGCACCTTGAGGCAACTTTTGTTGTGAACTGGAGCTATATAAAAAAAAATGAATTGAACTGAAAATGGCATAGAAAGCACTTTAATGTAACAGCACTTGACACATTGATTGTCACCTTTTATTCATTATTTCCTTATCCCAGATCAGCATACAGATGCATGTCTTGTGCTGCCCTCTAAGATCACTGTAATAAATATTTTACCATAATAATCAATCCTGTATGCACAATATCATTCTAATAAACTAGTTCTCACAGGGATCAGGTCTGAGCCTGATATGCTCCTATCAGAGCAGTCTACAAAACCGTTTTCCTTTCACAGTGCAACAGGAAGATGGGTGTTTAACATGGCTTTTACAAAAATAATTTAATATATTCCCTATGCCAAACATAAGGATAAACAAATGAACTTTATGTCCTGTCATTTGGTTCAATTTAATATCCAGTGTGTTAAAATTCTGTATTAGATGTAGTACACAAGACATCCAAATATGCTTAAAACAAGTAAATGCTTTGATGAAAAATGTGGTCACTGGCTCTGACTCAGGATAGATTCTCTTTTTAAGGATATCTGCATATAAATGAAGCTCTTTTCTTGTTAAGACACGAAAAAAATATAAAGTATAAGCAAAACACGCAAAGGCGAGAGGGATATGAAGCTGGTGTAATCTACTGACTTGACTTTTCTTTTGAAAAAGAACCCTTTCAAAGCACAGTTAGTGGCATAGTGGCATGCGTGTGTGAGCACACACGCTCTGACAAATACAAGGACAAAGGCAAACCTATACTCTCATTGCAAACAAATTAGTGCCAACAATTAGTTGCTTCATTAATTTGTCAATTGACAAAATATTGATCAACAAAACACTGTGAACATATGTTGGTTTCTATTTGTCAAATGTCAGGACTTGCTGCATATTGACATACCAGCTGCATGACTAGACACAGACACAAACTCATACACACAAATAGCCTATTTGCACATGCTCATTTCCCCTCCGCTAGCACACACAGACACACTTATCTTGGATTAACACACAGGCCTTTTCAAGGACACAGCACCATTTATCCTGATGCACTGCTGTTCATGCAGGGCTGAAGGATGCAGGTTCCCTGAGCGGTACGTCGCTTAGGTCACACAAACACTTTCGTACGGGACAGAAACACCCCGATCTCACACATAAAGTTTTTTCACAAACTAATGGCCACTCTAGCAGGCATCTCTGCCCATTTGCCAACACTCACTAAGAACTAACATTAAATACGCATCTCTGCACAGCTGCTTCTGGACAAAGTTTCTCTTTAAAATAGCTACTGATTAAAAGATGTGCCCCAAGGAAATAGTTTGCCTACTAAATATTTTGGGATGAGTGTCAAAAATGTAACCTAATTAATTCACAGAAATAATCTTGCTGCAGCCCAACAAATGGATAAACTATGCAAGAAAAGAAAGTCCTACCATAGAAGTCAATTGTATACTGACACCTGTAGCTCAATATTAATCTAGTATTAATAATCTGAGACCAATTACGATTTTCTTACTTTGTCAAATCTATCCTGTTACAGTGGCCAGTACTCAAATGGAAAAAGTCTCAAATAATTAAGTCCATATATGTGAAAGTAATACCTGTGAGCCTGAACCTCAGGCTTAAATGCTTGTTCAAAGTTTTCTAGTCTTTTCTGCTCTTAGATTTGTATGAGGGCACAGTGAGGAGTGGAACTTAATGTGGTCATCTTAGGCAGAAAGCTCTGGGTGAGAGCACAGCAGCCCCACCCTGCTGCTGTTCAAACTTTCTGTCAGAAGGAATTTTTGGCTTAAAAATTAAGGTGCGTGTCCTTAGCACATATGAGGGGAGCTAAAACAGCTTATTTCAGACAGAAGCAATTTCCCCCTGAGGATTAATAAAGTATTCTAATTCTGAAGATAAACTGAAGGGCTGCATCAAATCCTGGCACAATGAAATGCCTGGAACTAGGCTGATATTCCTCCACCTTAAATTTGAGCCTGTGTGACTTTGACCTTTGACCCCACAATCTTGTAAATGTTATCAAATGTTCTACTCATCACATGTATTTACCATGCGAAGTTTGTAAAAGATCCAGCACACAAGTCAGCTCTTGAAATGACAAATTTTGTAATGGACAGATGGAAGGCAGCACAAACAGACAGATGGACAGGGGCATGAACAAACAGACGCACAGAACTCCAAAATGTTCTCAATTCTTCTACCCATGCTAGTGATTACCCATTCAAGTCTTGACAATGATCCAGCCATTCAGTAAGCTCCTATGGTGGCAATGATATTTTCCTTGATGACTCCATGACTTCATAAAAGGTATTAGTTCTTCTAACCATCTAATTAAGTATACACAATGTGGCTAGGATCCAGTCCCCCGGTTAGCAACTACAATGGTAACAAGACTTTCAGGATTGACTGAGACCTTGACCACCTCCAGTCTCATAAATATTATCAGATCTGCTATTCATAAATGTACCTTAACTGCTCCCTTTTATTCTCCCAAGGGGTCGCCACAGCGGATTAATCCACATTGGTAATTTGGCAGAGGTTGTATGCCAGATGTCCTTCCTGACACAACCCTCAAAGGTGAGAGGGACTTGTGTTCTCACCTGGAATCAAACCAGAGACCTTTGGCTTGTAAAGCAAATGTGTGACTCACTACACTACTCTGTCCATCACAGATATTAACCACACAAAGATCCAGCAAACAAGACAGTGCCTGTTGTGGTAACAAGATTGGTAACGGACGGACAGACAAACTGACAGACGGACAACCTAAAACCATAATGCCTCTACAGAGGAGGCATAAAAAGTATTAATCTGAGATGCAATTTATACAAAGCTATGGTAGTAGAGTATAAGAATAAAATATAGAGTTAGGATTGAGCATAACAGCCAGTGACATTTAGGAATAAAATATTTTATTTGTAATAATAATCTCATTTTTTTAACCTCCTTGGTGAAAAAAGGTAATCCTCACTTATGTGCATCATCTCTGGGTGAATAGCGTGTTATGTACCACATATCGCAAGTAAGCACAGGTTTTGGTTGTGTACAGTGGTATCAAAATGTGCAGCCTACTTTAAGCCATATATTATTCAATTATTCTATTCCATATTTCACTTTAGTAATCACTTTTAGTGCCGCCCACCCCCACCCCCAAATAAAAACTAAAAATCTTTCCAAGAAGAAAAGTCTCACTCCATGACAAAGATTAATTTAAATTTCATTATCTTATCTTAAAAATACTCTGGACCGCATCATTTTAATCCAGGACCCAGTGAAAAGTATTTTAAGCACAACTGCATGCTCATTAATATCCAACTCTGGAATTTGACAGTTCAAAGACTCAAACCATTAACTCTCCTAGCACAGATACTATACTACCACTCCACCAGAAATATGCATCCACTCCATTACCAGAGAGGAATCCACTTTACCATAAATATTCTCACTTCATGAATTATCTCAAGAAGCTGGCATATTTGCAATGGAGATACACTCAGAATCATCAGCTTCAATACCCATGGGATTGTCTAAGACTACAACAGACACTTACCCAAGTTCTTGTATGATTGATTTTGTGTGTGTAATCACACACACATGGTGCTTAGATCTAATTTATGTTCTGCTCAAAGTGTCTCCAAGGATACTCTGACATTGACTTTGCAGTATACGCTCTGAATGAATAAAGCAGAGTTTTCTTCAAAGTTTTGAAACTCGTGGATGGAATGAAAAATGTAGTCTCACCCTGGAAGTCACTCGTATGAAAAAGATTTTTCTGTTCTGTGCACAGCAACTCGAATGTTTTCAGTTTCTGCAGCTGATATGGTTATACACACATATTAATACTTGGTAAGTTTTTGGTAAGTTTGTCAGTCAATTTTTTTTAAATTATTTTCCTTCTTAATTTGTTAATTAATCCATTTTCATTACATTTATTCAAATTGAAAAATGATGCAAGGGTATGCAGTTTGTGTGTGTAATGTGTATATGTTATTTGTTCGTGAAAAAATTTTGAAAAAGACAAACATATTGGCAAAAAAAAAAGTTTGTCAGTCAAAATGTGAGTGAAGCGCAGACTGCCAGCTTTAATCCAAGGCATCTTACAAAATATATGCATTAACTGTTTAGGAATTAGTTATTTTTATACATAGTCCCCCATTTTTTAGAGCTTCAAAAGTCTTCTTCTTCTTCTACTTCTTCTTTCAGCTGCTCCCGTTAGGGGTCGCCACAGCGGATCATCTGCCTCCATCTCATCCTATCCCCTGCATCCTCTTCCCTCACACCAACCCTCTGCATGTCCTCCTTCACTACATCCATGAATCTTCTCTGTGGTCTTCTCTTCTCCTCCTGCCTGGCAGCTCCATCTTCAACATCCTTTGTCCAATAAGCCCACTATCCCTCCTCTGAACATGTCCAAACCATCTCAGCCTTGCCTCTCTGACTTTGTCTCCAAGCTTCTCAACATGAGCTGTCCCTCTGATGCACTCATTTCTAATCCTGTCCATCCTGGTCACTCCCAGGGAAAATCTCAACATCTTCAGTTCTGC
>VUQH01048486.1:0-13080 GCA_015106775.1 Etroplus canarensis
CAAAAAGGAGCGCTACCGCAGGTCCTTCATCCCCACTGCTGTCAGACTGTTTAACTCTGCTCTGTAACAGTGGTATTACATGACATATCTACACTACCCATAACTTCCCTGTATATAAGAGGCTTATCCCTGTATATAAGATGCTTATTCAATGTACATAAGATGCTTATATTTTGCCCTTATTTTTTACTTTTATTTATACTAAAGTGTGAACTTCTTGCACCTCACTGTGTGTTACTTTAGGCGGTTGTAACTAGTGAATTTCTCCACTGTGAGATCAATAAAGTTCTATTCTATTCTATTCTATTCTATTCTATTCTATTCTATTCTATTCTATTCTAAAACCTGTATATACACACAGGTGCAGTGAATAACTGAATATCTCTTCATCATGGCACTTGTTAGTAAGTGGGATATATTAGGCAACAAGTGAACAGTTTGTCCTCAGAGTTGACTTGTTAGAAGCAGGAAAAATGGGCAAACGTAAGAAGTTGAGCTTGCTTAACAAGGGCTAAATTTTGATGCTAGACGACTGGGTCAGACTGCAGACTGCAGCTCCTGTGGGGTGTTCCTGGTCAACAGTAGTCAGCATCTATCAAAAGTGGTCCAAGGTAGGAACAGTGGTGAACCGGCGACAGGTTCATGGGCGGCCAAGGCTCATTGATGCACGTGGAGAACCAAGGCTGGCCCGTGTAGTCCAATCTAACAGCCGAGTTACTGTAGTTGAAATTGCTGAAGAAGTTACTGCTGGTTTTGATAGAAGGTTGTCAGAATACACAGTGCATCGCAGTTTGTTGTATTTGGCGTCTGCATAGCAACAGATCAGTCATGGTGCTGACCCCTGTCCACCACCGGGATGTGCCAACAATGGGCACGTGGGCACAAGAACTGGATCACAGAGCAATGACATTTTCTTTTACTTTATGTGGATGGCTGGGTGTATGTGCATTGCTTACCTTGAGAACACATGGCACCAGAAAACACTATGGGAAGAAGTCAAGTCCGCGGAGGCAGTGAGGTGCTTTGGGCAATGTTCTGCTGTGAAACCTTGATCCTGCCATTCATGTGGATATTACTTTGGCACGTACCACCTACCTAAGCATTGTTGCAGACCATGTACACCCTTTGATGGAAACGGTCTTCTCTGATGGCTGTGGCCTCTTTCAGCATGATATCACACCATGCCACAAAACAAAATGGTTCATGAAGGGTTTGAGGAGCACAACAATGAGTTTGGTATGTTGACTTGGCCTCCAAATTCCCCAGATCTTGATCCAATCAAGCGTCTGTGGGATATGCTGAACAAACAAGTTTGATCCATGGAGGCCCCACCAAGATCTGCTGCTAACATCTTGGTGCCAGGTACCACAGCACACCTTCAGGGGTCTAGTGGAGTCCATGACTTAACAGGTCAGGGCTGTTTTGGCAGCAAAAGGGGGACCAACGCAACACTAGTCAGGTGGTTATAATGTTATGCCTGATCGGTGTACATTTCAGCATTGCTGGTGCCTCTCCAGATGTACAAGTTGCCAGTGCCATAGACACTAGCGTGCTCCATACCATCAGAGATGAAGGCTTTTGAACTGAACGTTTGCAATAAATTGGATTTTCTCTCTTGTCTTTAGCTCAGAGGATGTGGAGTCCATGATTTCTAAATAGAATTTCAGATTTTCATTGGTCCGACCAGAGAACAGTTTTCCACTTTGCCTCAGTCTATTTTAAATGAGCTCAGGTCCAGAGAGGAGGGTGGCATTTCTGGATCATGTTCACATATCAGAATACTTCTTGCACCTCACTGTGTGTTACTTCAGGCGGTTGTAACTAGTGAATTTCTCCACTGTGAGATCAATAAAGTTCTATTCTATTCTATTCTATTCTATTCTATTCTATTCTACTTTATGGCTTCTTCTTTACATGATAGAGCTTTTACATGCATTTGTGGATGGCACGGCCAACTGTGTTCACAGACGGTGATTTGTGGAAGTGTTCCTGAGCCCATGCAGTCATTTCAATGACAGAATCATATCTGTTTGTAATGCAGTGCTGCCTGAGGGCCTGAACATCACCAGCATCTAATATTGGTTTTTGGACACGTCCCTTGGTAACAGTGATGTCTTTACATTCTCTGACTCTTTTGATGATATTATGTTCTGTAGAGGATGGGATATTCAAAGTATTTGCAATTTTATGTTCGCAGATGTTTACAGATGGTTGCTAAAAGAACAGGGGACGCTACACAGTGGGAAACATGGACCTGTCCCAACTTTTCTTTAGACATGTTGCTGCCATCAAATTCAAGATGATCTAATATTTTTCATGAAATAGTAAAACGTCTCGCTTGGTATGTTTTCTACATTCTTTTGTGAATAAAATATTTTTAAATGAAATTTGCAATTCACTGTCTTGTCTTTTTATTTACATTTTACACTGTGTCCAGGTTGTACATAATATGTGTGATTCTGTATCATAAATAACAAGCTTGTTTATGCTATTTTTTGTCTGTTTTTCTCTCTCTCATTTCCACACATGCCTGCACCAACTTTTTCTCTTTTACCCCACCTCACTTAGCCTGACCAGTGTCCATAAATGGTTGCCTTTCTCTGTCTACCAAATGGAGTCAGCCAGCCAGCCTTCCCTAAACTCCCTGTCTCTTGCCGCTCTCTTTTTTCAGCATTTATTAATTTAGCGTGACCCTGTTTTGCTTCCCTCTTTCCTCCTGCATGCTCATTTTTTTTTTTTGCCTTTGAAGCTAAGACCAGAGAGAATTGTAGGAGTCCCAATGGTGGCTTGGTCGTTGTAGTCGACTGGCCTCCTGTCCCACTGCATGCTGTTACCATGCTCTGCTTTGATGTGGAGCAGAGATGGAAAGAAGAGAGGGTGGTGATGGTGGTGAAGTAGAGAAAGAGGAAAGGAGAGGAGGGAGGAGTAGGGCCAAAGGACAGAGGGGGACAGACGAGAGGAAACAAGGACAGAGGAAGAGAACAAGGTGGGAGGGAATGGGAGGAGAGAAAGGAAGGAGGAAAGTGAGGGAAGGATGAATAGAAGTCGGGGAAATGAAAGGAGGGAACTCAGAGGAAAACCATAAAAAGCAGGAGAGGAAGCAAAAGAAGAACAGAGGAGGAGAAGTGGAAAGGACAAAAAAAGGAGAAAATGATAGGAGGCAAGGAAGGAGAACAGTTGCAGGCAAGAGAATAGAAACTGCAGAGAGGAAGTGCGACTTGTCAAAGATAAATGTAACTCCTGGATTTTTATAGCTCACATCTATTTGACAAGATTGTTGTTCACATTTCTGCATGCTGACATGATTTTGAGCAATCACATACAGCTCAGCTATGTTTTTGAACCTAACTGAAGACAAGAACAGGAAGCATCACATCAAGATTTGTTAAAAAAGTAGCAACAACCCTTCTCAAGCCCCATACCCACGGTCATGAAAATTATTGCTAATCAGCACAAATTTGGTTTGTGCTGTGTCATGTTGAATACTAAACTTGTTGTAAGTACTTGGTGATTTAATTTGTTGAGTATCACATTTATTTGCAGGACTTCATAACCAACCCAGTACTGACACAAAGGCTGGGGTGCCAGTTTTAAAATTTCCAAAATTTTTACAAAAGGTTACGATTTTGTAAACCTTCGCAGCATGTTGCAACGCTGTCGTAAACTGTTGTAATTGCTTTGTAAATATCAGAAATGTAGCTTTCGTAACCACTTTGGGTATCATAACCATTTCCCAT
This sequence comes from Etroplus canarensis, assembly GCA_015106775.1. NCBI lineage: Eukaryota > Metazoa > Chordata > Actinopteri > Cichliformes > Cichlidae > Etroplus > Etroplus canarensis. Next base: position 3,738 of record VUQH01048486.1, read on the forward strand.
CTGTTTTGTAAAAACAGTGCTGCAGAGGCCACTCAGCAGTGAATCATTACAAATGTTGATTCAGAATCAGATTTGCATAAGTGGAAACTTAAATGGAAAAAAGTGGCTCACAGTTGTTTGTTTTGAGACTTTTTTTTGAGGATAAAGATGCTGTTATCAGACCTCCTCCTTCTTTTTCTTTCTGGCTCCTCCATGGTCACCGGCCTGCCTGCATGCATGTGCACAGCACAGACAGAAGAATGGAGAACACAACACTGTCTGTGTGTGTGCATGTTTGTGTGTTGTGATATGCACTGATAATTTAGCAGCGTAATTAACAGGTAAACAAGACCCACTCTTGAAGAAAATGAAAACTCCCTTCTGTTTCTCTTAGCTGTATATGCTTTATGAGTGGAGTAGGGAACACATGAATGATGTCCAGATTATTATAGAATCAATGGGATGGATTTGAATTTGCTGGGGAATGTCTCTGCAGAGAAAATTAAAATATAAAAAGATTAAAAAATGACTTTTTACTCTGAAGACTTCTTGAACTTTAATACAGTATAATTGCTCTTACTGCATCAAACAGACAAGAAGAAGCCCCTCCGTGCCTCCGACAGAGGGGCTGTCATTTCTGTCCTCCTCAAGAGCGAAGTTATTTCCTCCTCCAGCGGCGCTCTCTCTCTGTGACGTCGAGGGGAAGAGCAGTGCATGGACACTATGAAAGGTGGAGGCTCACAGTTGAAGTGTAAGGCGTAGCGCTTCCTCGCTGTGTAGTCGAAGCAGGGAGGGAGAAAGATAGTGACATGTCAGTAGGGGAGCAAAGAAAGTGGCACATGGAGACAGGATGGCCCCACAGCCTGTCCCTCTCATCGTAGGAAGAGAAGGCACTGGAGGACGGGAAGGAAATGTAAGGAAGGAAGAGGGCAGTGTAAGTGCCGGGGGAAGGTGCTTCATTTCTCTTAGTCTCTGGTCGGCTGCACCTTGAGCCTGGATGAAAAGAATTTTGACTTACATCTTATGGACAAAAGTGTTGGGTCACAGCTCTTAATCACTGAATTCAGGTCTTTCTTTCAGTCCCATTGCCACAAGTACTTAAAAGCAAGAAGCTAGCCGTGCAGTCTGCCTTTACAAACATTTGTGAAAGAATGGGTTGGTCCATTGAGCTCCCTGAATTCCATGCATAATAAGGTAACAGGATGATGGAAGATGGTGAAATTTCTCCCCTCCTGGATATTCCACGATCAACTGTAAGTGCTGGTATTACATGGTGGAAGTGTTTTGGAACCACAGACCATGTAATTTTGCAACGCTCTGCTAACCCAATAACTGCAGGGTTCCAAACCTGCTCTGGCATTGATATCAGCACCAGTAGCTTCATGTCATGGGTTTCCATGGCTGCGAGCCTTATATCACCAAACGTATTGTCAAACATTGGATGGGGTGGTGAAAAGCACGCTGCCACAGTGGTCTAGAAGAGTCACACTAATCTATCTGGCAGTCTGATGAGCAAGTGTGGGTTTGGGTAATGCCAGGAGAACATTACTGCCTGACTGCACTGTGCCATCTGTAAAGTTTGGCGGAGGAGGAGGCCAGGAGACATTTTGGACGATTCTATGCATCCAACTTTGTGGGAACAGCTTGGGGAAAGCCTTTTTTCTATTCCAGCATGACCATGCCTGAGTGGACAAAGCAAGGTCCATGAAGGCACGATTGGATGACTTTGGTGTGAAAGAAATTAACTGGGCTGCACAGAGCCCTGACCTCAACCCCACGGCATGATTTAGAACAGACAGCTCTCTCGTCCCACATCAATGTTTGACCTCACAAATGATCCTCTGGATGAAGTGACCAAAATTCCCACAGACACACTCCTAAATCTTGTGGAAAGGCTTTACAAAAGAGTGGAAACTGTTATAGCTGCAAGGGGGGACTACAGATTTAGAATGGGATGTCATAAAAACTGCTGTAGGCGTAATGTGTAAGTGGCCCAATACTTTTGTACCTGAATGATCCTCATTTGCATTAGATGAATAGATGGCTCACCTCAGGATCCAATATATATATATATTTTTATCACCAAAACCTTCATTTTTAGCGTTTTACTCAGTTCACAGAATACACAGACGGAGGCTGCAGAAACTCAGTCCATTTTAATGATAATGATAATAATGATAATAATGATAATAATATCTAAGACCCCTCAAATCAAAGTAATTATGTTAAACCGAAGTATCGATAATTCATAGAAAATGATAATGTAGTAAGTGATGTTCTGCTGCTTTACAATACATAAAATAAATATTTGATTGAAGTGTAAAGGGGAATTTAGGCATTTATGCAGGCAGTATTGTGTTCTTTATGTAGTAAGGCAAAACAAGAGGTATGGACAACAAATGCCCAACCAGTGCATTCATTTGACCAGTTTGAAATAGGATTTAACAAATGGAGTTAAGAGAGCTAAAATCACTGATGTCTGCGTGAGTGCCACCTTGAGGTCATGTGAATACATGCATAAAAACATCTTTTAAAAAGTCTGTGCCGTCACCACTGCTTTTCTCAAACTCCTAGCAGCCAAGAAAACTTGCAATGTTGTAGTCCTGTGTTAAGAACCTGTGGCCATTATACAAGCATATGAAAAAAAGTCTATGTGGTCTTGTGAAAAACTCTCTTACTGCTTCTGTAGCAATTAGGAGGGTAAATCACTTGACTAACTGGTCATCAGTCAGTGTGACCAGCTCTATGAAAGCAAAAGTTTTGGCAGTTTGCTGATCTGGAGTTTTCAGATGTGTGTTAACACAATGACACAGTCTTCCCAGGAGTGGGCATCCCAGCGAATTCACCCCAAGATCAGACCGTGCAATGCTCAGAGAAACTGCAAGAAACCAAAGAACTACATCTCAGACTCTGTTGGCCACAGTTAGCATGTTAAATGTTATTTAGAAGCAGCTAATGTAGGTAGCTATTATAGTGCAAAAGCAGCAGCTTGTAGACTTGACCTGATCACCATTAGCAGGTTATCTGTGAATCCAAGTTGTCTGCAACTAGGAAAATGCCAAATGAAACTGGTTGTGTGTTAGTGATCATCTTCAGCTCTCCATCCATATGACTTTTCCCCAAATATAAAGCTCATCCATCCATCCATCCATCCATCCATCTAGCCATCCATCCATCCATCTACTTCAGGGTTATGGGGAAGCAGAGGCCTATCAGCTGGCTTTGGGTCAAAGGCAGGGAACACCCTAGACAGGCCACCCATCCACTACAGGGCTAACACACTTAGGGTGTTAAGAATATCTCAGCTAACAAGGAGGTTTGAACTAGGAACCCTCTAGCTGTTAGGTGACAATGCTAACCACTGTTCAACTATGCCACTGCATTTGGCTTATTGTTGCAAGGAAATTTAAATAAGGAGCTCTAGCTGGTCTGAAAATTTTGGGAGAATGCCAGTAGCAATGAAGGCTCTAAAAATTTATTTAGCCAATTTAGATCCCATAGGAGAGCTGGAGATGCTAATGTGCTCTAGTGTTATAATGCTGTAGCTTTACGGGACGCGTCACACCGAGGAAGCTTTGCCAGATTATGTTGTAGTGCCGAGTTTATGACTCAAAAAATCCAGAGAAACAAAAATGATGAAAAAAAGTTTAACTAGCTAATGTTGCAATTCAGTAAAATTTACAGCTCACAGAATGGTTTGTTGTTTTAAATTTTAACAGTCACTTTCAAACATGTATCATGTGTTCTGAAACAATTCTTTGATCTTCACCTCCAACCGGTCAAGGCAGATGGCTGCCCCTCTCTGAGCCAGGTTCTGCTAGAGGTCTCTTCCTGTTAAAAGAGAGTTCTCCCTTCCCCCAGTCACCAAGTGCTGCTCATATGGGAACGTCTGATTCTTGTGGTTTTCTCTTTAACACTATAGGATCTTTACCTTACAGTGTCAAGCACCTTGAGGTGACTTTTGTTGTGAATTGGCGCTACATAAATAAAACTGAATTGAATTGAATTGAAACTTCTTTTACATAGACTTTAAGCTTTCTTTACACCAATATCAATATGAAAAACACACATGGTTTATGGTTTTCTAAGCATATCTTATGGAGATGCCAGTAGTTTCCAGCAAGATTAGTAGTTTTTTCTCTTGAAATTCACGAGGTCAAAAAATAATTATAAATAAATAAATAGCTGACATACTTATACTTTTTTTTTCTCTTTCAGTGGTGGTGTTGTATGTTCAAGGCCTGGGGACCAAGGAGTGGAGAGAGGTGAGTAAGGCATACAGTCTCACTTGATCTCATTCGCAAACAGCAATGAATGATTTGGTCAGCTTTGGTTAGTGGACAAACAGTTAAGTTCAAAAGTAGTTGGATGACAACACATTTAAAAAAAATTATTTTGCCTCTGTACACCACTGCAGTGGATTTGAAATCAAGCAATCAAAATGTGACTGAAGTGCAGACTTTCAGCTTTAATTCAAGGGGTTTGACAAATTTATTGCCTTAACTGCAACCTTTACAGCCAGTGACTGCTTCAAATCTAGAACCCACAGTCATCACCCAGTGATGTGTTTCCTCCTTTGAGATGCTCAGCCAGGCCTTTACTGCAGCCACCTTCAGTTGCTGCTTGTTAGTGGCTCTCTCTGTCATGGTCCCCGTTTTGGTTTGGGTTTTTGTGTTTAGTTTTGAGTTTTGTTTATTCCCTTTTGCCCCATGCCTCGCCTGTTTCCTTGTTAGTGGTCTTTGTTAACCCTCTGTATTTACATTCATGACACCATGTCTTGGCTGTAAACTTTGACAGTGGTATGTTTACCACCTTCAGTGTTCTTGACTTGTCTAGATGTCATGAATGTGTTTTTCTTAACCAAGAAAAAATAATTCTGGGATTATTTTCCTTGTTCCTTTATTACCTTTTTTTCTTTTCAAGCTGTTTTAAATGTATGAAAATAGTTCATGGAAACGATAAGCCAATAAGGGATGTTATCTAACTTAATAGTTAAAGCAACTAACTAACAGAAATAACTGGTGGAGGCCAAACTCATGCTCAGTAGCTGCCAAGCTTGTATTACTTTGGCGGTTCAATACCCTTGCAGGGTTCAACATCTTAGCTGTCAACATCACCACCATGAAGTCTCTTAAATTGACTAAATGAAACAGAATGTGTGTTTTTTCTTGATCCTGTTTAAAGATAGCATGGATTTTCTTTGGAACTGCGTGGCAAATGCATTTGTGTGTGTCCAGTATATGTGATTACAGCATTGTGCTAACCTCACTGGGTTATATCATGCTTTTTGTCGTTTGCTGTCATTTGTATGCACAGATTTCTGCTCTCAGCAAGTTCAAATGTCACTCAGCCTGCTCTGAAGTAGGGCTGTCATGATGTCACAGTTTCACTTCACAAATACTGACAAAGAAAAAAGTCAAGATTACAGTTTCAATAGAAAATGTGAAAAAGGAAATAATAGCAATAATGACATCAGTCAGTTTTGTCTAACTTTGGTTATTGTGTGTCGTGCATAGCAGTGGTTTGAGTCTGTAACCTTGACTGTACAAAATAACTATTACATAGTTTACCAACATCATCACTATTATTATATTACATTCTCTCATATATTATTGACAGGTTATTATTTTTAGATCATGTTATCCTTATGTGATGTGGGGTAGTTCTAGGATGCCATCTATACATGGCTTGTAATTAATAAATTAAATAGTAATACTAAATGAATTACGTTTAATATAATGAATAATGGAATAATGCTGCATGGAAACAAACACTTTCCACCTCTTCATTTAGGTACACATTACAATGCTGCTTTCAAAAGCAACCTAATTAGTTTGATGCTTTATTGTTGTGTCTAAGACTGATTCAGAAAGAATAATCACAGATTTGAATATACCACACCTGTCTGAAACCTGAGGCAAAGGCTCAGTCATGATGGCCAGAATCTTCCAGTCAGTCAAAGATCGCTTAAGAAATGTGCACAACATTGTTTCAGTCTAAGAACCGCGGTCCACCAAATCATCAATAGTTAAAGTAAGATCATCCAGTACAGACACTGGCAAATCAGGTCGCTTGTACATGCACACGTGCTAAAAGGAAACCGCTAAGAGATTTGCTTTTACATGGATGTTTATGGTTTCATGCAGACCCTCCCTTTATAGTGCAGACTCGACATTGTGCATCGGGTCGGCTACGCCTCAGCGAAAAATAGATTCATCATCTTTAGCTTCAGTGTAGAGGCAGCCATCCTGTTCAAGTCATCTTTAGAATGATATGCGTCCTATAAAATTCTAAGTCCATCACAACAGTGAATTTTGGGCTACTTGAGACACCTAAAATGGTTCTGAACTCACCAGTGCTTGACACCCCAAGTTCAGACATGAAGATACAGGACCTCTCATTAGAAATGATGTGTTCTGTGTTGGAAAAGATGATATGTTTTTTAAAAAAAGATTGAATGAAGAAGTGTAACAATGGGAAGCTACTCTTTGTGTCGTATATCAGCGTGTGTGGGGAGTGTGGACCCAGTATGCAGGACTCCAGGAAGCAAGGTGAAGGTAACAAAAGGTGAGCTCATTCAAAAACAAAGTCCATCAAGTTCAAACGACACTGACTTCTGGAGACATGAGACTAATGACACAGCAGTGAAAAAACATTCTCTCCTGAGCCAAAAAAAATGTATTCTGTCTTTCAAGATTGCATCTGTTTTGAGCCAAAAGGCACAAAAAGATTCAAAACGAATACATAAATATGAAAAACCTTGTGTACATGACAGCAGAACGAGTGCCACGGTGCACCCTACCTGTGGGAGGGGTGTAGTTTTTAACTGCTGCTTCCACGTTGTTGTTAGATTGTTTAGCAAGAGAAAGTTTGTGTTCAAGAAATGCTTCTCTTCATCGATTAGAATAAAGCCAAATAAAGAAAACATTCTTGATAGAAAGAATGAGAAGAAAAGAATATGAGCTGTGGGTGAGCTGTGCCCAAACTAGGCATCTCTGTGCCTGTAGTGCTTCTCTCATCCTGCTGAGCATCTCTAGGCCGTTAACGCTGACATGAGGGACGACTGCGCGAGGATTCTAACAGGAACACGAAGTTCACCATGCAACAGATGAGACGGAATTTAGATGTGCATAAGCATGAACTGCTGTAAAGTGTTGTTTATTTGTTTCAAAAGGCAAGCTGCTGTAAGAGTAGTCTGTGTACGTGGAGAATATGTTCTGTGGACGTGTGTTCACAGCCATGCGCTAACCAGATTAGTTGTTTTAAAAATACAAAGAAAGATGCATTTAATTCCTTAATTGCAATAACCTGGTCTGTGTTTCTTACTCTTGAAGAGGCGGTCTGACCCGACCACCTTTCTGAAGCGTCAGCATCCGGCTCTCTGCTGCTCAGTTTTTACTGACCAGTTTTGACCCAGTAGGCGATGTTGTGGTTTCAATCATGTTTTCTGGGATCCCTCCTCCAAATGTCACAGCTGGCTCAGTGCAATCAGGCTGGCAGGGCCGTGGGAGGTAGGGGTGCTGCGGCACACCCCTGCCACAGTACCCTCTGCCAAATGCAAAAAAGTAGATAAATGTAACTTTGGCTGCTCCCTTGTATTCTCCCCAAGGGGCCACTAGAGCGGATTAATCCGCATTGGTAATTTGGCAGAGGTTTTATGCTGGATTCCCTTCCTGACGCAGCCCTCCTTGATGAGAGGGGCTTGTGTCCCTGTGTTAAAACACTTAAAACTATATTCCTGTTGTTTTTATTTAAGTAATTTATGACTTAGGATGTTGTGACAAATAAGTAACAGTTTTTTTCCCTAAATAACGCCAAGCATCCTGGTTAAATGACATTACATCGCCCAGTCAACAATACTTCAAAATGGTGCATTATTCAAAAAGAGATCAGCTGATAGTTTTCACAGCTGTCACAAGGGTCTTGATTGCCCCAAATCATTCGAAGAGGACCGTTGAATTAAAGTGTTTTATCCCACTCTTCACAGAGGCTGCTGCAACTGTCCCTGTGTTTACTGATATCAGTGGCCATCTTAGCAATCAGTCTTCAGCTTGTTGTGATTAAAAATATGGTCACGGACCACCATGACACAGAAGAAACGCTCATACCTGTCCCTGATGAATGTCCCGACAGACTTTTTGACCACGCCTCTATGCGGAAACTTATCGCCTAAAATGTGGAGCGCCACATTTGGAGTATTGTAATGGAAGAAGTTTATTATTATTTTTATTATTATTATTATTATTAGGAAGCAATTTCACACTGATACCTTTGCTGCAAAAGGGTATTAAACTATACTGTGTGCTGTGAAATTAGCTCTTCTGGGCCAGTAAAATATTGCACTTGTTTGGATAGGTTCTGGTCAAAAAAGGCACGTTGTATGTTCTTGACTGCTGTTTCTGTAGGGACTTCACAGGTGCAGGGGTGGCATATTTTTCTTATGTGCAGTATGTGTGCCTGATGTGTCCATCTGTGCTGTATCTGTGGTGTTGATCCGGTCTGTGTTTGCTTAGCTGTGCAGACTAGTGTGTTGCACTTCTCTCTCAGAGTGCAGACCTACTTGTGGTTCTTAAAGTTTTTAAAAGTAGAATGGGAGGCAGAGCCTTCAGCTATCAGGCCCCTCTCCTGTAGAACCAGCTCCCAGTTTGTATTCAGGAGACAGACACCCTCTCTACATTTAAGATCAGGCTTCAAACTTTCCTTTTTCATAAAGCTTATAGTTAGGGCTTAGTTATGCTGCAATAGCTTTAGGCTGCTGGGGGGGCTTCTTGTGATGTGCTGGGCATTTCTTCTCCACCCACCTCTTTTCACTCCCCATGCATTGAGTTGCTGTTGCTGCATGCCATTAAATGTTGTCTTCTCTCTCCCATAGTCTGTCTCTCTCTTTGCTGTCCCCTCACCCCCAACCGGTCGAGGCAGATGGCTGCCCCTCCTTGAGCCTGGTTCTGCCAGAGGTCTCTTCCTGTTCGAAGGGAGTTCTTCCTTCCCACAGTCACCAAGTGCTGCTCATAGCGGATGGTCTGATTGCTGCGGTTTTCCTTTTGATACTGTAGGCTCTTTACCTTACAGTTTAAAGCGCCTTGAGGTGACTTTTGTTGTGAACTGGCTCAATATGAATAAAACTTCAAGGGTCTTCCTATGGCTCTGCAGGCCAGATACTTTTTTTGGCCTTCACTATACCCAGACTGCCAGATAGATAAGCATTAATTGTTAATCTACAAAACATATTTCCATTGCTCCAGTGTGGTTTAGAATGCTCCATATGATGCTTTTTTTTTTGCCAATATATTTATTGTCTTTTTCAAAATTATTTCACAAACACATAACAAATACACATACATACATACATATACCCACATACCCA
>VUQH01048488.1:5674-34722 GCA_015106775.1 Etroplus canarensis
AAATAGGGGTAGTGGAAACAGCTGGGTGATGAGAGACAGGTGAAGACAATCAGGACGATGAGACAAGAGAAGAAGTAAGACACTAGAGACAATTAACTGTCAAAGTAAAACAGGAAATGAAAAGCAGCCATTATTGAAACAAGGTGATGCTAACACATAAATAAAAGAAGGAACACAGAAAGATGAGATAGAGCAGGCATATCCTGTGGAAGGTCTATGTCTACCTTTCTTCCCTGATAAGCTGATCTCCAGTCTTTTACCCTCAGCCTGCCTGACCTCGAGGCATTTACAGATGTAAAATTGTTAGAAGATACCAGAACTGTGATCTGAGGCTATTAAGGAAAGCACATGCATCACACTATAAAGAAGGAGCTCTGCATATCCACATTTGTGACCACGTAAATATATGAGATCAGGCTGTTATCATCATCCTTATTGACTGCTTAGCTCACACATTCATCTGAAAACAGTCCATGTTCACATTATTGATCTAAGATGAATGGCTTTTAGGATGAGGGTGACTATGCTGAGTAATTTTGGTTGGGAATTGTAAAATAAAAAAATATGCTTAAGCTGCTTTTGTAATTAAGGGTTTTTAATTACCCAAGTGAAATAAACAAATTTTGGTCTAAAATAACATGTACATGCAGTGGGTAACAGACTTGAACTAGTCATGCCCCCCCGAGCCAGAAAATACTCAGTCAACTCTCTGATATAGCAGCACCCAAGATAGATTACCACAAAATAGAAACACTACACAGTAGACATAGAAGTTTTGAACCATAGTTTTCCATTATTTTATTTTATTTTGAGTTTTTGTTTCAATAAAAATTTAATTTTAGTTAGTTTCCAGAGTGGGTTTGCTTGTTTTATTTTAGTGTTTATTGTCTGAAAAGTTTTTAGGTTTTTTTTGTTGTTTTTTTGTTTCAGTGTTAGTTTTAGTTTTCTTAATTATCATAATATGGATAGAAGCTGTCAGGGGAAGATTTGAGATATAGACATTAGAAATTACATAATAATTTGTCAAGGCAGCTGAATCCGTCATACAGACATCCTAAGTCTCAGAAAGATGTGCCAAAGCCTTATCAGGCATGGTGGCCCCAATTTGCCCATTTTGACAAAGAATGATACTAAGGACATATCCTGTAATTTTTTTTTAATTTTAGCTAATTTTGTGAGCACACCATATCATTTTAGTTAGTTTTCATTTTTTAAAAGCCTAGTTTTAATTTTTATTTCAGTTAACTAAAGCATTTTCCCCTCATTTAGTTTTAGTTTTTAGTTTAGTTAACCATAATTATCTTGTTTTGAACAAGGCTTAGAAAGATTCCATACACACCATCAGCATGCTGAGCAACAGCACGATGCCTGCAGCATACAATTTCTGTTTCTAAGCTATGACTTGACAATAAGGGTAAAAAATTTATAATAAAGTCAGTGTATTTTTTACTTTAATACAGGGATTTTTAAAAGGGTGTAGACACAGTCCTAAAAATCGAACCTCCAATAACTCTTTTACCTTATACTAATTAGAAACAGATTAGTTGCATGTTTACAGTCTTGTCATACCAATTATGAAAGTGCTGCAAGACCTGGAGTCAAAGTGCAATACAAAAATGAAAACGAAGGTGTGTGTACAGAGCATACTGTTGGTGCTGAGCTGCTGTGGATACCTTCCTCATTATTAAAATGAAAATTAAAAAATGCCATGCTTGGACTGTGTGACTCAATCATCTTGTGAGTTGCAAAACACAAAGCAATAAATCTTATTTCTTTGTTGTGGGTTCAATGCTTGCAGAGTGATTAAGAGCTTTCAGAAAGGAAAACAAGATAAGATACCACCATAAAATGTATGAAAACCACCGAAATGATTGTGTGTGTGAACATATGTGTTTTCTAATTATTATAAAAATAACTTCACATATTAACCATAAATTCCCTTGTTTAAATTCAGTGGGTGATTTTCCTGATGACATAAAAGTGAAGTGAAGTTCTGATCAGTGTTTACCTTGTGAGTCTGGAGGAGCAAGTGTATTGATCTGAGGAAGATGGAAAGTACTGGATGGAGGCTGCAATGTATTTGTCATTGCTGGTGTGTGCAAAGGCTGCTGGGAAGAAGCCTTTGCCTCATACAGGAAGACTGTGGCCTGCCTCTGGAGCACCTGTAGAGGAAAGACGAGAAGAAGAAGAAAGTAAAGCAAAGATATTACAGCAAGCATACGTTCAACTGGCACACAACCAAACAAACACAAACAACAGCTTACCTGTATGGTGAGGCAGTATGTCACCACCATGATTACCAGTGGGATGAAGAAGGCCACAAAGGAGCCAATCAGCATGAAGCGCTCCTCGTTGAGGACACAGCTGCCGTTGACAAAGACCTTGTCCTCATTGTGGAGGCCAATCACTGGAATTGGCATTGACACGCCTAGAGAGAGGAAGAAAGACAGTAGCAGGAGAAAAGTTAGAAAATCTTTCATGTTTATTATTTTGCTGGCACTTTTTTCTTCTGTGTATGCCCTTCTCCCATTTCCAATTGCAGTTATCCTTTTAGAAAAATAAAGGAAAAATGCCATTCAAGAGGACCAATTTTTATTCTTTTTTTCACCTCAACCCAATATAGTAGGTCACAAGCAACCTGGTACATGTGAAGAGGTTAAAGTGAATGCATTATGTTTTTATATATTTTTTGTCAAATATATTCTTTTGCTTGAGATAACTCTAAACGCTTTTTCTCTAACTCTAAACGGTTAGAGTTAGAGTTCTAAACGTTTTTTTTTCCTACTCTTGGATTTGTAAGATGCCAAAGAGAACAAATATCCCTGACACGGTTATGTTATGTTATGTTATGTTATGTTATGTTATGTTATGTTAGGCACACAATTTGGCTCTGATAACAGAAGCTTGACCCACCTACTGTTCAAATCTTTTGTTTGTGAGGGGAAGCCAATCAAAGTTGGCTTAAGGAGAGAAGAAGCTGTGCTAATAAGATGAACTGTGAATAATGCAAAGCCTACTAAAGCCTACCCTAAAAGCCTACCCTACTAAAGTCCAAATATAATAATATTAAGGTGGAAATAATAGCTTCAATTTAAGTATGTTTATCAAACATGAATATGTTTAACAAAAAGACAGGAGGTGATGCTGGAGGTGGCAGAATTGAAGATGTTGAGATTTTTGCTGGGTGTGACCAGGATGGACAGGATTAGAAATGAATACAATCAGAGGGACAGCTCAGGTTGACTGATTTGTTGATAAAGTCAGAGAGGCTAAGCTGAGATGGTTTGGACATGTACAGAGGAGCGACAGCGGATACACTGGGCATAGGATGGAGCTGCTAGGCAGCAGGAAAAGAGGAAGAAGAATTATTTTTTTTTTTCTCCTGGCTTTATACTACACAGTAGTACAACAAACAACAAACAAACAACAAAAACCTAAAAACTGTTGTAACCCAGGCATACACTCTAAAAACAAGCTCCGAGGTGGAAGTGGAACCCCTCAGCAGTTTAATGTGCCCTACCGAAACTGCTTCGGAACAGTTTAAAGAACATGGCAAAGAGCCACATGTTTTCAGCTGAAAACTCCCCAATCAAACAAACATCCTTGGAATGCACCAAAAAGAGCCTGATTTATAGAAGCTCCTTCCTTTAACAGAACCCAAAGGGTCAACTGCTAATGCTATTCTGCCTGACTCCACAGAAAATTCTCAGAGGTCCTATGTCCATGCCCCAATAAAAGTGATCGGTAACATTAAACAGGTAATAATAAACAGTGAAAGATAAAGTTGTTGTTCTGTATACAGAATTTAAACTACATGCAATGAGTAATATCAGTGTAAATTGGACTTTAACTGAACTTGTAATTAAAGGTTCCCATCACAATTTTAAGGTAATAATTAATTAAGGCTCAAGCAACAGCAGTTTCTAGTTAATTTTAGTGTTCAATTAGTTTAAACTCCCGGGGTCAGAGTCATTACCTGGGAACACAGAGTCATTTTGGGAGTGATAATCATAAATTATGACTTGAAAATGCAACATTATCTCCTCGTGAATAACTGAAAACACACTTGGTGGTTTAAACACTGGTCTGTTAACACTCTGTTTTTATGATAATGAAAGTAAATAAACTATAAATGAACTGCAGAATGGCATATTAAACCTATAATGAGAGCTGCATCTGTAATAAATCATGCTATGATTTATTACAGATGCAGTACTGTAGGTTATTACAGTTTTTTTAAATCTATCAGTGTGTAATGGATGTTCCTAGTGGTGCTTTGGAGCCATTAGAGGATACCGCATTTAAAATCCTGAGGTGAGCACCATCCTTTCGAGATGTAGCTGATTTTCTGACCTATGACAATAATATTGACTAATGCACTGCTTTTGATTTCAGAGAGCTTTTGTGTTGAAAGTGTCTGCTGACCTGAGCTCTGTTTCAGAATGGAGATGCAGTGGAGAGCAGCAGCCCCAGGTTTTAAAGCTCCACAGGCAACAATAGTGTTCCACAGAGTAGTCAGATATCTTAGTCCCCTTTTAGCTATGTCATGCCCACAGTGTGGGCGGACATAAGTGCAAGATCTATCGTTTTCTCTTGCACTGCTGGTGACCAGGCCAACATCAAAATGCAATTTGGAGCAGTAGTAGCTCCCCTAATGCAATCGTTGCAATCGACTGCACACACACTGGCCAGAAGGATGAATTTGCTCGCATTAAAAGTACATTTTACTTTTGTAAATGTCCAAATAGCTTATGAATGCAAATAGATCTGTGTAAAGTGGCTAGTTTGTGGTCTGGATCCTACTGGCTCTCATACTATATAGACCAATAGTTCCAAACCTTTTGCTTCTGATGTAGCCCCACTGTCCTTTCAAAAAACTCAATATCTTTATTAACACCACCTCTCATATATAAATGTTTATATTTGAATTAATTTTAAACTGGATAGGCATTACTTTTCATATTACTATTTTTTAGTTATGGTTAGAAATATGTCTCTGGGTGTACTGCACTGGATGACTATATCAAGAATTCAGCCACAAATTTGAATTACTCCATGTAATAGCATTTAGTAGCTATTCATGTAGTTTAGAAACTTAGTTAAAAAACTGATTATCCATCCTTTCATATTGCTATTTCAACTGTTTATCCAGTGTGGTTACCAAACAAACAATACAAAAAGTATTATATTGGTAATATCCTCTACTGGTCTCTTATTTCTGTTCAGTGTTTCAAATTATGTAACATGAATATACAAATATATAACTGGGGCCCTGTTGCAGCAATGTTAGAAAACAATGTTATTTTATATTCCAAAAAAGTTACATTTGATCATGTAACATTACATTATATTTATATTGCTCCATAATGCTAATGTAAAGATGCAGGAAATTCTCCATGTGGTCTGGTGATGTTGCAACTCACCAAATTATAAATAAATGCAACATTAGTATTAATGCAATGTAATGTGGTTGCCAGGTAACAATTTTGTTTAATAATGCTGTTAGTTAACATTTTAAGCTGTGTATTCGTACTTCTAGGTCCATACGTTTATGATGGTTTTTAAAAATTCATTTATTTTATTTAGAAAATTTTAAATCAAAGAATTGAGTATGCAATTGAAGTGCAGAACACCAAAGACCTGGAAGACCATGGGAAACAAAGTGGATGATCACAGAATTCTTTCCTTGGTTAAGAAAAACTCTTATTGACATCTAACCAAGTCAGGAACCCTCTCACGGAGGTAAGTGCACAACTGTTAAAGTCTGCAATCAAGAGATGCTTTTAAGAATGTAAAGAGAGAGGATTTTCTTCCAAGTATTAAAAACAACCCTTATATTTGATAATATGTTTGGCTGTCCCATTAATTTTGAGTCTCTGAAAATGTGGGACTATGCATAAAAATGTCTATAAGTCACAAACAGTTAATACAATTTTTTGTTCAATCACTCAAATTAAAGCTGAAAATCTCCACTTTGAGCATATTTTGACTGCTTGATTTAGAATCCACTGCATCTGTGTACAGAGGCAAGATTACAAAAGAATGTGGCAATGTCCCAAACCTGATGACCTTAAGTGTATATTTAACTTTCTTGGGAGATAATAGTTATTCAAGTTATGGCTGTCATGACCCGTGTTCTGTGTGCCTCCCTGTTTGTGTCATTTCCTGTTTTATTTTGAAACCCATTCTGTCTGGTGCCCCTGCCTCTGTTTCACTTCCTGTTTCTGATTGTCGGCAGCTGTGCACCCCTCCCTCCTGTGTCTGTTGGCCCATTTGCTTGTGTATTTATTCCCTCGCCCTTGTCTGCTTATTGTCGGGTCCTCATCTTAGTTTCGTTGTCAGTGAGTGTGTTCCTGGATGTTGCTGCCTTCACTCTTCCCCTCGTGTCGCAGCGGCATCATTTCCTCACCGTGTCTTCCAGTCGTTGTGCTCCGTCTCAACTCTTCCCCAGACTTTGTATTCTTGGTTATTGGGAAATAAAGCCTGTTTTATGTACTCCGGCTGCCTACGAGTCCTGCATTTGCGTCCTCACCCGCACACTCACGCACCAGTCATGACAATGGCCATGCACCCACTTTGTAAATCCATAGAGAGTACAATAGCCACAAAAATGCAGTTAGCAGACACACTCGCTCTGTGACAGATCATGATATGGCACTGTAAGAGGACTATGCTGGTGGTGGAAGATTAATGCACCAACAGATGGAGATCTGCAAAATCATCAGGGTATAAGGTGCTCTAGAATATGCTACCTTCAATAAGCGCCACAAACCTCTGTCAAAACCAGACCCAGCACCCGCATGCTGCCTTAACTCCAAACTTTAGGGATTACAGAAAATGACTTTGCATGCTGATGCTTCATATCACATAAAAAGCAGTGGGGGAAACCTTGGAATTAGGAAAGAAATAAGATGAGACGAACAGAGTGGGGGAGACATTATATTTAGATGATATTAGACAAAATGAACAGATGCTCATGCACCCAGAGCCCTGTTCTATTGGAGGTTTCTTTGAATTATAAGGAAGCACCCCAATGTCACGAAGAGGCTGTTAAAGGGGCAACTGTTAGGTTTCTCCCTGTAAAGCTGCAAGGTTCTGGTCCCACTATATGTTTAAAGATGACACACTATTGAAGAAACACAAGAAGTGCAAAAAATGTTAATGATGAACTTCATAGGCACAAATTTGGACACTCAGTAACACAGGATCAGAAGCCTGAATAACAAAGCTGATTGACAGGTCACTTATGGCCAGCAGAAAATGATGCTTACTGTTAAAGCCACAAGGTACGACTAGTTAGTGAACTGGAGTTTTGTGTATGTTTTCTTTTATTTCTGTGCTTGCACCAGTCAGAAACTCAGCTCCACTTGAACTGGAAACCAGTGGGAGGGTCTCTTTCTTGCAGAAAATTCAAGGACGACTGGCTACTAGACTAAATGATAGCAACAGCTCCCACGAATCAAAAACTGGTCCCACTTCACCCAGATTTTACACTGGGTTGAAGATTACAAACAAGAAAACTTTACTGATTACAAATTGTGATGGCATGTTTTTAGGCACAAAGTGACAGTTCTGCATTAGCACAACTTAATTTACCTTGTAGGAAAACCCAACAACTATAGCAAAGTAAAACAAAAGGTAAACAAATATCTCAATGTACACAGTTTTGGTGCTTTCCAGTCATTTATTGAATGACTGCATTGATACTGAGTGATAATGAAAGACTGTCTACAAATAATCTGGTTTGTTGACCTTCTGGAATAGTCAAAAGCAATATAGGACACTTTGGCACTTGGGCTTGAGAAGCTGGGGATTGAACCACAGACCTTCCAATTAGAGGGCAACCCACTGTACCCCTCAGAGTAACAGGTCTTGACAAGAAGACTAAGACTCTTTTAGGTTTTTGTTGACTGTTTCCTACTGTTTTCTGCACACAACTGCAGTGACTGAAACTGAAGTGCACTCCAAATTATATATATGCAATATAAATAGAAAACTCTAAGATAAATTTAATTACCACTCTAGAAATCAAAGCTGGGAATAATACAGTGTTTATAATACAGTGCAAAAACTTATATATTGTATGTCCCGGTTATGTAAGCTGCACTTTACCTGGACCTATTAAACCTGATGGATTGAAAAAACCTTTAAGTCAAATAATGTGCATTGTTATTTTACTGGAGAGAACAGCAGCAGGTCTCTTCTGTTTGCTGTTTCATTACTAATCCTTCAGCAATGATTGCTGAACGCCCTCACAGGCCTTAATCATCGCAACATGAGCAGTGAAGAACCTTTACAGTGGGATCAATGAAATGCCAACGGGAAAACAAGGAATTTCTTGTGATATAAAAGCAGCTGGTTATACCAGACAACAGAGGAAAAGAGGAGGAAGCAAAAATCTACTTGGTAGGTGTCAGAACACTTGATAACTGTTTTGTAGAAAATGTGCTTTACTGTTCTGCATTACCCAAAGATTAGACTGTTTCAGTTCCATGAGCCAAGACCCTGCTGTTGTTGCTTTTTGAAAGTTGTTGAAATTAGAGGAGCTATAATGAGGGTTATGTTTATTTTCTGAGGTGGGGGTGGGAGGAGTCAGATGTTTTGGGAAAATGGGTCATTTTTTCAAGGTTACAATCATGGGTTAATCATCTGAAGCTGCTGATAAGGAGTTTAATACAAAATACCGTCAATCCAGGTAATCTTTCATGGACTTCATCCTAACAGTCTTTCCAGGTGATGCCACTGAGGCAGTTAGTTCTCCATCTAGCTGACTCTACTGAAGAGAGGAGTGAGCATAATTAGAGCAACTTTTCTCTTTAAGCAGTAGATAATTTCAAATTCAATATTTCAAACGGCGGAAATAATATAACCAAAAACACAAAGTGTTCTGTGCAGCTTGGATCACAATGTGTCTGAAAACTAAAGGCAGAGTTTCTGTTTTTCCTGAGGGGTATACTATTAAGTAAGTTCAAAATAGCCAGGCTTTCTTTGCATTAGCTGACTTGACAAAACCTAAAACCTCAGTCAGAGATAATGCGTATCACAAAAGTGGTTATCACCTTTCTTTGTCAACCCAGGCTTTTCCCCTGCTTTTACTATAGAGGGTCATCCCTCTTTTACCCACATCTCTGCATATCTCTGGTCTTGCAATGACACAGCCCCTGCTCTATTTACTGAGCTCAATAGCAAGCTTTCAGAGTTTGAGAGTCATTAAATATGTAAAATTGATATGGGTCTGTAATAAGGAGTCCAAGTATCTGTCTTTATGTGGGACTGCACAGTATTATTACCCTCTGTCCCCCTGTCTCACAAATTGAGATGATGTCCCACAATTTGACTGGCTCTGCAGAACAAGTCTAGCTTTAACCCAATGCATGTGAGGAAAACTAGGAAGGTCTATTATAGTCAGATGAAGGGTAGCCTGCCTAATGCTATGTCAGTCAGGTAAAGTTACAAGTTGCCAAAAAGTCACAAGCTTTGTTGATTTTGGTGAATATATGGGAAACTACCATAACAAAAATTAAGTAGCAGTAAATACTGAGAAATAAGGTTTTGGTCTGTTTTGCTAGAGCTACAATTTCAGTTTTAAACAAGGTAAAATATGGCCTGAAATGAAAGAGTATATGAGTTTGTCATAATTGGCTAAACTTGCTAAGATTCTCAGATATGGCTTAAAAAAGGTATCCCAATTAAACCCAAAGATGGTTTCCAG
The DNA here is from genome assembly GCA_015106775.1 of Etroplus canarensis. Taxonomy (NCBI): domain Eukaryota; kingdom Metazoa; phylum Chordata; class Actinopteri; order Cichliformes; family Cichlidae; genus Etroplus; species Etroplus canarensis. Next base: position 15,387 of record VUQH01048488.1, read on the forward strand.
ACAGAAGAGCAGCTGAAATAACAGTGAAATAAAGGAGAATACAGGAGTATACAAAGACTATGAAAACAATCTTTCTTTAATCTATATTGTATTTACTTAGTGAGAGATTTGGAAAAATTGCCTTCAAATGTAATATATTTGGCCTTTACATGCTAGATGCCAATCTAGTAACCTGCACAGTTTATTGTATTTTCACATTTTAGCTAGCAATGGACATTTCAGACAACCTCCCAGCATTGTTAACATCTCCCACATTGCACCACACAAGCACAGTTTTTGATTTGTTGGAATCTGGTCACCCTAGTCTGTCATGTGTTTTACACCTTCCGGGTAGTAGGTTCTAACTTGTGATTGATGCAGAGAACCACAGTCAGGTAATGGGCTGATCTTTTCAACCAGCAGTATTGCTGCTCCATCGACTGCAAAGCAAACAAATTGTGCACATAAAATTTCTTCAGACACCCTTCATAGCAAGCATTTGTAACTGTGGGGTGTCACAGACAGCAGCCCTTGTGCTTAACTGCAAATTTAACAAGCTGAAATAAGAAGCTGGAAATCTCCCCATTGCAGGATGTAGATGATCAACAGGTCTTATATTTGTAATATTTCTATTTTTTTAGTTTTTTTTCCAAGGCTCCTCTAAAATCTGATGCTCTGAATGTACCTTCAGCTGCTCCCTTGTATTATTCCCCAAAGGGGTCACCACAGTGGATTAATCCGCACTGGTAATTTGGCAGAGGTTTTAAAACAGATGCCTTTGTTTTGTAACCCTCCATAGTGCAAGGGATTTGTGTCTTCATCTGGAATCAAACTGGGGACCTTTCGCTTGTGAGGCAAATGTGTAAACCACTACACTATGGGGATACTATATGCTCTGAATATGTTTCATTATTCTTTTATTTAGCTAGAGGTAGTTTTTACAATTAAAAACTGTGTTTTGTGGGTTGATGAAAAGTTGGAATGGAACGGGATCCAGATTATTCATCTCCACTGTCACAGAGGCGGAGCACTAAAAGTGAAAGTCCATCAATGATTTGATTGTTATTTGCACTTTAGACTGTTTCTGAAAGCAGCACAAAAAAAAAAAAATCAGATGAGGAGATACATTTTCATCCCTACCTGGGTTCACACATAATATAGCAGAGGCAGGGATATATAGACTACAGTAGGGGAAATCCCCACCTTCCCTCCAGCAAACGACACCATGGATATATGGGACAGGTTAAACAGGGTAGTTTGCAGTATTGTGATGAAGTTTACACTGGTGGGCAATGTTACACTGGTGCAAGACAGACTGTGGCATGGTCACGGCTAGGTTAGGGCCAGGAAAGCCACATACATTATTGGAGAAAGAAAGATGGCTTTAAAACATTATTTGTAGGTAAAGTCTGCAAATATCAGTGCTTTTGTTTGTTTGTTTGTTTTTGTCAGATTTTCCTGAATATTCTGTACATGCAATTTAATAGATAGGGCTTAAAAATAAGTACCCATATGTGTGAAGGAATGTGGTAGGAGTCATCTATTTGAATTTGCCAAATTACACATTCATACTAGCATTATACTAATTAAGGTTTAGAAAGCAGCAATAATGGCTTGTGTAGTATCTGCTTATATACTGTAAAATGTTGTTGGCTAAATTCACTACTCCATTACTAAGAGCAGTAAACCTCTGATAAGCATCAGAACAGGTCAGCTGATCACAGCCTGTTCACAAAAAAAAGCTCTGCTGGAGCTCACAGAAGAAATTCTTATGTGATTAATTTCTACATGAGTCATTTTCCCCCTCTGCACCACTACAATGGAACTTAAGGTTCACCTACCAGCAAAATCCCAATCAAAATAAAATTCTTACAATGCTTGGAGGAGGACTGGGGGGAACTGAAATATAACATTTAAGGTTTTGTTCTAAGGCAGTTTTCTAAATGTGTGCTGACAGATGCTCTCAAGTTAATAAAGATGTCTTCAGTGCGTGACGATAAACTTCAAACCAAGAGAGTGTATGTTTTAAAATGCTTCACACAAGGAGAATTAACAACTCCATCCATCTGGTGCTTTCTCATTTTAGAAATGCAAGCAATCAGGTGAATCTAAATGAAAGCTGTGATTCACCTCATTAATTCATCTCACCTTCTAATAACCACATGGATCCTGAAGTAGAGATGTATATACATTTGTGTTATCCTTCATTTAACTTGCTTTTTAGAGCTTTAAATCAAAATTGCTCTGCCAGATGTCAATACAAGTTCATTTTTGTGATGCCAATCATGATAAAGCTTTCTCTTCATAAAGTACTGACAAAAGTTTCATTTAAACTTTTATGATTGCACATAGTCTAAGTTGTATGAGGACAGATTAGAATCCAAAGTTTGCCAGGACATAAATTTGCCCCAATATTTAACGTCCTTGGAATGAATAGTACCTGATTCAATTAAGTTCAGGAAGATGACAAAATTGAGTTTTCTTACATAGACTCACTGGCAGCAGTCTGATGACCTCTAGGGTAGCGATTGGATATCTGGCCAACACTTCCAGTTCTGTTCAGCAGTCAGGATTTATGAATGTAGGTAAACTTAAAAGTTAATAAAAAGGCTAAATCATCACCGGAAGATGACTGCATTTCAGAAAAAGCATTCCATCTTCTGGTCACTGCTCAGTTTGCATGCAGCCAAAGTCAGTACTTTTCAGGTGACAAAAAGAGAACAGAGAGCTTCCAGTACCAAAAATCTTGTCTCTTGCCTACAGATTCTGCATCTAAATATTCAACATATGTCAGTTTGGAACAAAAAAACTGAGGTAATTTATGTATGGCCCCTACTATGCATTTTAAATTTGTCACAACTGGGAAATCGTCATGACAGCAGACGCATTAGTTCTAATGGATAGTGGGAAAAGGGCCAGAAGAGGCACACAAACTAAAAAGTAAAAAGTCAAAAGGAGGCAGAAAACATCTTCTGTTGGATGTTTGGTTGTTAATCCTTTAGCATTGATCCTGTAAGCCCTCTCAGACCTCAATCACAGCTGAACGTTGTGGTGCAGAACCTCTTGAGGGGTCAAGGAAATGCCAACAGGAAAGCAGCAATTTCTTCTGATTTAAAGGCGGATGTCAATGATTGCAGAGCAAGAATGGAAGAAAAGTAAAATTCTACCTACTATCTGGAGGTATCATACAACTCAATCTGTCAATGTCACTTTGAGGAAGTAATCCCTCACAGCAAAATAACATTTTAACAGCTGGAAAAATGCTTCTTCTTTTTAAGATGGAGCACTTAATCATCTGTGGTTAAGAGTGGATTTTCCAATCCACACAGAGGTGCAAAAAGAATTAAGAAACTGAAAAGAGGTGATTAAGATTTCTAATCCACTATATTCATCAGCTCGGGCAAATACAAGATATAGGTCTATGTACTAGTGTGTGCCAGTAAGAAATAACAATATAACTCAGTCAAGTCTTGAAAGATGTTAATATACAGTCTGTGACATTATGTAAAAATAAGGTGTACCCCATCGTTCAGTAGCTGTTTGTCTCTCACGTCACTGTGGAGGAATTTTGACCCACTCTTCTTTACAGGGTTGTTTCAGTTCAGGTTTGTATTATTTATGGATATATTTCTTAAAGTCCTACGACAGTATTTCATTCAGGTTGAGGGCTGGACTTTGACTGGGCCATTACAACATTTTTTTCAGTCTGTGGCATGAACCAATTTTGTCTAAGCTTTAACAGTCAGACAGATGGCCTTGCATTTGACCTTACAAGAATTTGTCACACAGATAAGTTCATGGTCGACTAAATGACTGCAAAGTGCCCAGGCCAGGTGGCTGCAAAACAAGCCCATATCATCATTTTTCCACCCCCGTGCTTGAAAGTTGGTATGACGTGTTTTTCCTGATGTGCTGTGATTGGTTTTCGCTAAATGTGGCATTGTGCATTACGGTCAAACACCTCCACTTTAGTCTCATCTGTACAAAGCACATTGTTATAGAAGTCTTGTGGTTTATTCACATTGAACTTTACAAACCTAAGCTGTACTGCCATGTTGTTTTTAGAAAGAAGATTCTTTTTCCTTGCAACTTTTCCGAGCAAACCTTTCTCATTCAAACTTTTTCTAATGGCACTGTGATGAACTTTAATATTTAACTTTCTAACTGAGGCCTGTAGAGTCTGAGATGTAGTTCTTAAGTTTTATTTGCAATTTCTCTGAGCATTGCATGGTCTAACCTTTGGGTTAATGGTTCCTATGTCCACTCCTGGGTAGTTTGTGTCACATTGTATCAACACACAACCAAATGCTCCAGACCTGCACACTACTGAAACTTCTGCTTTTATAGAGGTGATCACAGTAACTGATGATCAGTTAATCAAGTGCATTTGATTAGCAGTACTTGGCTGCTACTTACTTACTTGCATATTCGCCTTTTGAGCAAAAGATGGTTCGATTCAACGCAAGCCCCCTCACCAAGGAGGGCTGTGTCAAGAAGGACATCCTGTATAAAACCTCTGCCAAACTACCAATGCGGATTAATCCGTTGTGGTGACCCCTTGGTGGAGAATACAAGGGAGCAGCTGAAAGGTACATTTTAATATAGATTTCACACAGTGTACATAGAACAAACATTATTCTATATATAAAATATATCGAATGTGAAAGCATAAGCTAGCCACGGCTAGCCATGGCTCAGCACACTGATCTGCCTTAATCAATGAAAAACCAAAGTATCTGTCAAGTGTGTCAAATAGTTGATGTAGCTAATCTCCTATGACAACCTTAATCTTAAATTAATTATTTAATTTTTGGGACTTGAGGAAACATTTGATCTTAACCAATCAAATTATAACACATATTTGTCCTTGATTAAAGATACTTATTAATTCATTTGCGCCTCATTGTAGCTTTAAGGTGCACATGTATTGAATCCATCCCACATGGGAAATCATTATATGCATTTTGCTTTGTGACATTGTCACTTTGAATACAGCAACAACCCCCAAGGGGGTTTATGCACTAACACAATGACTTTGCATAGAGCTGCATTTACTCTGAGGTCAGAAGACATACAGCAATGATATGCTTACATGCTGTTTGTGTGTGTGTCAAGATTTGAAACCCCTCCTGGGTCTTAAAGGGCACAAAACAGGATCAACAGAAAGCCGGAGGTCAAACAGACCGAGGGAGGGCTCAGGGAAAAGTTTTAAAAGTCATTTGATCCCTCATCACTTTCCGCAGAGGGAGGTCACACTTTACTCGAAGAACACGCAAACTTGATAAACTAATTTCCTTAAGCTATTAAGCAACTATTTCTCTAACAAGGGAAGGAAAGGGGGATAGAAAAAAGACTAAAGGATCTGGAAGGTTGGAAATAAGAGAGATTATCATGTCACCTGATCCAAAAAAGCAAAAAGAAAATCCAGAAAACCAGCTCATGTTACCACAGGCAGGAGGAAAGGAGAAGACAACAGAGAAGATTCAGGGATGCAGTAAATAAGAACATGAAAGGATATAATGCAAATAAATGGCACTCAGTGGTAATCAAATCACCAAAAACACTCAGCTGCAATTTCTTTAAGGTAGTTACTCAAAAATGCACACACCTTATTGGGGTCAGTTTCATGTCGGAACTATATTTTTTACCAAGTGTTTAACACCAAAACAGTATGTCTCTGCGCAAAAGCAGAATGCACTCTCCTCCTAGGGCATCAGCTACTGACGTGTACGGGGTGCCTTTCTACATTTGTGCATTTTTAAATGCAGAAATAGGAGAGAGGTGAGAAAGATGGGTGACAGTAGATAACCCACAGGTGTATCAGTCAGGAGGTAGTTGCTTGTGTCCTACTTAGGATATTATTTTCCTGTACTTTTTAGTTGGTTTTCATTTGCTTATTTGTTTCATTTTCTCTCACTTTTTTCCTTTTTGGTTTCATTAACTGGTTAGGTTTAGGCACTTTGAAAAATGATACTTACCCAGTATTTTTAAAGCTGGGAATGAGACATGTCTTACTGTATTAGTGCTTAAACCTGGTGCAGTTGCTTTGTGAGTTTTAGGTGTTTAATTGGATTTGAGGGTTTGGTTGGTTTTAAGTGTACATTTATTATGTTTATAGGATGTGTGATTGGTTTTATCATAATTTTAAAGATCTGAAAAATTGCTATGCGGCTTAATGGCCATTCGTGGGTTATGGACGCACCCATTTCTCAGTATAAGCAAAGTAAGGCTAATTAACAGTATCTCTCTCTCTCTCTCTCTCTCCCTCTCATATATATAAAGACAGCCTGTTTTACCATAATGGGTTGCTGTTGGTGAGGGCCACAGGTGCTCAATCACCCTGATGTTAAAACTGTAACTTTGTACACTTGACAAATAAAGTGGCAAAAGTTGATCTGACCTCTACTCTGCCTCTGTTCTCAGTGCACGAAACCTAGCCATGTATGTTCATTCGCCACAACATGATAACACGTCATTTCTGGAAAGAGACATCGCTTCAACGTTTTTTCCATGTTTTAAGCATTTACAAATGTGCAATTTATCAAGTGTAGCTAAATAATTTTATATGACACTAAACTCAGTTTATCCAGATAGATATATAGCACAACTGGCCAAAGGAAAAATTGTGTAAATTTCTTTATGGTGTGAATTCTCCTTTTAAAATATCAATGAAAAAGTCCAAAAGAAATTAAAAGACTGCATCAGATGATTGCTTTAACTCCAGCAGAGCTGCTGGGCAGCTTTTCCAATTTCCTCTAAAATCCTTTTGGTAAAACATATTAAAATCATTTTTAGGCACCAGCATGTAAATATTCACTTGCAGTGAGAGCATGTGTTCATAAAGTGCCAAAAACTCTGCAGCATATGTCCTAGCTACAGGTAAAATTTACATTTAAGATTAAAAAATTTACATATTGTTATCCTAGCTGCTAATACAGATGAATATGAAAGTGCTGTGATCACCTCTGGTGATTAGAAAAGTCTGTGATGCAAATCAGTTCCAACTGTAACAATATGAAGCCAGATGCTTTGAGCATCAATAAACTTACAGGGTTCCCACTGTCTCAAAAAGTCAGCAGCTCTGCTGATAGGACATTTGTAGAAACAGCCAGAGGATTTTGAAAATTCATTAAATTTAACAACAGTTATCAGTCTGGAAACTGTGTGTGTTCCTACAAGGGATGGATAAATCAACAGGGGCACTGCAATAAAAAGGAAATCCAAAACAACCACACAGCAAAATATCCAGTCTTAGAACTGACTACAAAACTACAAACCTGTCACAACAGTAGAGTGTATTTTCTTCACAAAATGTGTGTAGATGTGTGAACATTAAAAGGTTTGTTCACTGAATCAAGAGAGAGATTAAACTCAAATGCAATGGCAGAAAGAAACCTAACGGACACCTTGCCTGAGTGTATAGCAATACAGTTTTCTTTACATTTTTGAGTTAAAATTTGTGTAAAAGCATTGAGTGGGACACAAAATAAATCTATAAAAACTACAGAGGCTGGGAAACTAATTAGCTGAGAGAAAAAATAACCAGGAAGTTTTCAAGAGAAGCTGAAGAACATTCCAAAAAGTAAACTTATCTGCAAAAAGAATCAGATTTATTACATTTTCCTACATTTTTCAGTGTTATAAGGACATAGCAATTTATGATACAAGTTTTTAGATGAGTTTACAGCGATTGCAGGACTCCTGGAAGGAAGCTCAGGATAAGACAAAGTGAGCTTTAATAGCTGATTAATTCATGAAACAAAGCCAAGAAATACAAAGCAGGCTTGAAACTCTGGGAGCAGGAACACACTGCAGTGGGGAAACAACATCAACAACCCAACAAGGAATTGGAGGACAGGACTATATATACACACATCAGACTAATGACAAACTAGCAACAGGAGGCAGAGGAGAACAGGTAGCAACAATCAAAGGCAGAGTGCAAAATTAGATACAAAGCACAGGACAAAAGTCACCAAAGTTAAACAGGAAATGAGACACAACTAACGACGTAGAAAAATAAAACCAGAATCCAAAGAGAATGTGAATTTTAAAATAAGCAGGAGAAGGAGAATAAACATGAGCAGACATGATAGTAACAGCTGCCTAGAACATAACATCAACCACAAAATAACTGAAAACCAAAATAACCAGAGACAGAGCAGAGCAGGAAAAACATGAGAATAAAAACTACACAAAGACTCAAGCACACTGACAAAGGAAAACAGGGGAGGCTGGAATATAAGAAAAGAGGAAAACTAAACTTCCTGGAAATAAACAAAACTCAGTCCCGCAAACACAAAACCCATAGACCATGACAAAAATGTGGGCAAGTAAAACCAGAGACACTGCAAGGTAGGTACTGAAAGAAGAATGAAAAGAAATCACTTGATGGGTGCCCTATCTCTTTAACCCTCTTCTATTGGGCAGTTTCCCTCCAGGATCAATAAAGCATTCTGATTATTCTGATTCTACCCAAAGACACAATCTACTTTATTACAGCCAAGCATGCCGTTACTCTGACACAAGCTTACTCTGTAATGTCCTGTGGTGTCTCTACATTAGGGGCCAGTGGGGCCGGGCCCCACCAGATGTTGCTGCTGAGCATTGTGCAGCATGATCAGCAATTCAGTCCATGGGACTGACCTCTCAGCCTTTGATTAAGCAGTTAAACTCTATGGGCATGTTTGACACGCTTTCAACAAAGAGCTGTCAGGATGGCCCCGTGTCGACAGAAGCAAATGAGTGTACCACAAATTGATTTGACATAAGTTAAGTTACCACTGGTCTTTTCAACTAACAGCTAGCTGCCATGTTAGCCACCACCAGCAGGGTAATAAATTAAAAGAAGTAGAAAACTTACTATAAGTTAAATTTACCACTTTGCCATTAGAGCAGAAACTAGAGATGAAACATTTGAGACGACACCAGCCAGAGAATTATAACAGCATTCAGCCGCGAAACAACAAAAACTGCTCCTTCAATCCAGAATGGTTCAAAAGAAAAACATGACTCAATGCAAGTGTTGCCAAAAAAGTCACTCTTCTGCACTCCATTCCTGCTCTTTGGAGGCTTCAAGGATCAGAAGCAGTGGTTTGCATGTGGAAAACGCAGTTACACTATGCTTGCTTGAAAGGGATAATATTGTGAATAGAGCAGACTGATGCAGTTCACAAACTTGCCATTGACCTTCACATTCTTGGATTCATGCATGGTGGGCTTTGACAGAAATGTGACTAACAATTCTACCCAGATCAAAGATCATGAACAACTTTTCTCTTCAACCAGTGAGATTCACTGGTGAGTTGATTTTGCATTAGGCCCTTAGAACAGTGGGTTTCCCTTCTTTGCAATGTTGCTTTTGATGTGTCATAACATGAAAATTTACTGCTTAATAAATATGGATCGTAGTGGCCCCGGTAGAGTAGCGGATTGCACATTCGCCTTACAAACGAAAGATCCTTCGTTCAATCCCAGGTGGGGACACAAGCCCCTCTCACCGTGGAGGCTTGCGTCAGGAAGGGCATCCGGCGCAAAACCTTTGCCAAATTACCAATGCAGATTAATCTGCTGTGGCGACCCCTTGGTGGAGAATACAAAGGAGCAGCCGAAAGATTCCTTCAGTAAGTTTGGATCGTAATTTGATGCAGTATAACAGGGTAATACACCAGTTCTGTGAGCTCAAATGCCGTTATTGATAATGCCACACATCTGTCTCCACTTCTGTATACTCCTGCAGCTGTGAATCAGAGTGCTTATGATTTAATTTGATAAGGAGCATTTGTTTTTGGAGCAAATACTTTGTATGTTCATGTTTATTCTGCCCCACCACACTTTTTGTTCTAGAGACACCACTGGTGGTGTCAGCTATATCATCTACTTGATATCGCAGGAAAGACGCAGGTTTATGTAAGTTATACGCATATTTTTCTTTCCTGACTGCATCCTCCACACCAACTGACATGACATTTGTTCATTGCACTAGGTCAGAGATGTTTTTGTTGTAAAAATTCTGGGTGTGCTTTTTGGCAGTAAAACATTTCTTTATCAATTTTTTTTTTCCCAGTGGCCATTCAAATCAATCTTAAGCTCTGTCAGAGTTATTCAGTTCTGGTCTTAGATTTTTCAGCCTGAAATAATAGCTTGAAAGGGTAAATAACATAATTAGGTCTACTTCCAGAGGAACTATGATGAAACCCAAAAATGCTGTATGGCTATATACCAAAATTCTAGTGAGGATGAAATGACCCAGACAGCATCTGTTATGTGTTTTTTATGACCCATTATCAATATGCTTTTGGTCTACTAGGCTTTACTTCAGCTATTTTGAGTCCTTAAATATGACTAGATTTGAGGTGTTGGTGACTTTTGGACCATTTTAAGGTTATAATTTGACATATAATATGGGTCCAAACAACCCATGCAAATGGTCGGTATTCTAGTTTTAGTGAGCAAAATTCTAGTAATTGAGACATTCATGCTATCAAGTTGCTTTTGCCTCTTGACAGCACTATTATCCATATATGGAAATTGCTGATTCTTCTGACAGGAATCAAATCTGAGGAATCTGCAAACTTTCTTTGTCAGTTTAAACTTTCTCAAACCTGTGTAAAAAGAGCCATGTCCATCTTTATATATTAAAATGTAAATGCATTCTGACCTATAGATATGGTCCAGACTGCAGCAATCTTCATCATGGCTTTGGTTCTGGAGTTGAAGCGACTGTGCTCTATGGGGTTGCGGATGGCAACGTATCGGTCCAGGGAGATGGCACACAGGTGCATGATGGAGGCAGTGGAGAACAACACATCCAGGTAGATCCAGATTGGACACAGAGCACTGGGGAGAGGCCAGGCGTAGTCTGGAAGAATTGAGAAAGAACATCCAAAATTACTATGTAGTCTAGGTAGTTTATGCCCAGCTGATGTAAATGATGATTTGCATGTTGCATTTGACAACCTTGACTTTGAAAGCAGTAATGTTATTGTGTTCACTGGGATCTGAGGGGCTGCCTGAGTGAATGTCATCAAGGTTAGCAGACTATAAAAGTTTAAAATGCAGCGTGGAGAAGTTGACTAAACTTTAATTAGAGTACATCGAAGAGTAAGGAAGAACATGCTTTACATGCAGCTCCCAGCACACATGAGAAATCAAATGGTAGGTAGTTTGACTATAGCATTTATAAAGGTTTACTGTAATAATTATGATTAAAGTGAGATAGAGTTGTTAACGTGGATAATTCTATGGCTGGAGAATACAGGTTAAGAGTATATAATTAATTCAATGATTCCTGTAAGAATGTAAAGTCAGGTTAAGTTACTGTTTTAGAAAAGTGACATTTTTTCCAGATGTCTGTGCAGCCCAATCGTGGCAGACTGATGCAAGAAAATTAAGAGAAAAAATATTTACTATGTCTGAGTATTTGTATGTGCTTTTGAGATGTAGGCTAAGTGGTTTTTGTAACTGTGTAGCTTGTTGTTTAAAGACTTTAGGTCAAAAGGTTGACAAAATAATCAAACAGATCAGACGTTTGAGTGCACATGTGCCAACTTGCACTTTTCACACCCTCACCCCCTCAACCCCTCCCCCACATGTAACCTTTACTAGGCCCTGATGGTGTAAGCCCCAGGGTCCTCAAAACTTGTGTCCCCCTACTTTGTGGGATACTGCACCAAATTTTCCTGCTAAGCCTTAAACAAAAAAGGGTCCCAGTGATGTGACCCTTTTTTGTGCCAAAGACGACACGTCTCAGTGACCCTAAGGACAGTAGACCCTTCACACTGAATTCACATATGAAAATAAAGGAGCAACTCATCCTGGTCCAGTTCCAGCCTATGGTCAGCCCCCTCATGGACCTCCTCTAATTCGCCTACCAGCCCCAAATGGAGTTGAGGATGCCATTACCTACTCAACCATTTCCTGCTCAACCACATCTACACTGACCTGGATAAGCCAATGAGCACTGTGAGTTTCATGTTCTTCAATCTCTCCAGTATTTCTACTGTACACCTTCCACTCTACTGGGTGAGAAGCTGACAGCAATACAGCTGGATGCCTCCTTAGTTGCCTGGATTATTGACCACCTGAATAACAGACTACAGTATGTGCATCTACAGCACCATGTGTCAGACTGTGTGAAAAGTACCACTTGGGCCCTGCAGGGAACTGTTCTCTCTTTCTTCCTCTTCGCCCTCTACACCACAGACTTTAATTACTACACAGAGACTAGCCACCTTTAGAAATTTTCTGATGTCTCTGCAATTGTGAGGTGTATCAGACAGGGTGATGAGGGAGAGTACAGGACTGTGACAGGCAACTTTGTCATGTGGTGTGACTAAAACCATCTGCAGCTTAATGTGAGAAAGACTAAAGAACTGCTTATAGACATTGACAATAAACTGAACTTAATTAAACACACCATCTACAAGAAGGGTCAGAGCAATCTCTGAGTTTTCTGAGAAGGCTTAGGTCCTTCAGTATCTGCCAGGCAATGCTCAGGATGTTTTATGAGTCAGTTCCATCTTCTATGCTTTCATGAGTTGGGACAGCAGGCTGAGGGTAGCTGACACAAACAGACTCAACAAACTGATCTCAAGGCCTGTGACGTTGTTTGTGTGGAGCTTGACTCTTTGATGGAAGTGTCAAAAAGACAGATGCTGTCCAAGTTAAGGACAATACTGGACAGTCCTTCACACCTTCTCCATGATGTGCTGGACAGGCACAGGAGCACGTTGAGCAGAAGACTAATTCCACCAAGATACACCACAGAATGCCACAATAAATCATTCCTACCTGTGGCCATTGCACTCTACAACTCCTCCCTCTAATGCCCACACTGTTTTTCTTTCTTTGGATATATACTGTATATAGCTTTAAAAATAAAATTATTTATTAGAGACTGCACATTCACATAATGTTGAACAAAACTGAATGCAAGAAAGAATCAGTTTGTTGGTGCGAGTGAGATCTGTCAACAGCATGTGGTTTTGGGAAAAACAACAATTAGTCATTTTGGGTATAAAATGTGTGAATGTGTATGTTGCTTGACGTTGAAATGAAGCAAAAAAAATCACTCTTCATTAAAGGCATAACATAGCAAGTTTTTGTAAAAACTAAGGGCTAGCTGGAGTTTTATGTTCACTGTTATTACCAGACATTTATTTAGGCTGAAAGGCGCACAGGCCTATGAACACAGTTTCACTGACATTTTGCCCAAAATAACTGAAAGAAAGGCTTTTCTAACAATATTCAGGGCACATGCATATACAATGCTGCTGCTTTTTCAGAAAATAAGATAGGTCCATAAGTATTTGGACAATAACCTCTCTATAATAGAGGGGATTTTAATTCAAACTGGAAAAATGCATTTCCTGGTCCATTACATGAAGGGCCTCATAAATATATTGAAGCATTTGTCTGACTGAGATGCAGAAACATGGTGAATTCACATCGTCCAATCAGAAACAAGCCCCCAAAAAGGGCAGGAAGCACCCTAATACGTAGGTTAACAGACAGAGAGAACTGCTGAAGCCCCTTTCAAAAAATACCTCGTCAAGGAAAGACCACAGCTCCCAGTGAAAAACTTGTCCCAATGTGAGCACCAGGACATGTTACTGAAGCTGTACATGTGTTTTTTGTGTGACTAACACTAAAAATGACCAAGATATCATAGTTTAGGAAGTGCATTCATTTTGGTTTTGGCTGAAGAGAGAGCAGAGAATTTAACATTGAAATCAATGAGAGAGGTGGGGGTTAATCATGATGCTTAGACGCTCCTAGTTGAAATTCTGTCACTACAAAGTAGCACTGCAAAGTTGATTTTCTAAAAGCACGAAGTGCCTGCTTTTATGTATATATTATATGGGTAGAGAAAAAGCTGAGAGAGTGAAAAGAGCTTAAGTTGAAAACGTCTGAAAAACCAAAAGGGTGGAAAGATCTAGACTGGGTAAGCTCACTGATGATGTCACCAACATTAGCCCATGCAATACACACATAAAACTTAAGCTGTGACTGTTCGAAAACTGTAGAAAATACCAAAAACTGAATACAACTTTAATAGCTCAAGGTCTTGCGACCAATTTAAAACTGAAAGTATGCTGAAGTAGTTAAAGCTCAAAGTAAGGTGGGCTTGAAGAGGATTTGCAAATTTCTCCGTTCATTTCAACAATGAGAAAATTGCAGAAAAACCTAAATATTTTTAAAAAAGTATAAAAGTTACAAAAAAAGAAAAGTAATACCTCCAAATTCCTGAAAGAGCTGAGCATTTTGATATTTGGTTTCAACAGCTCAAAGTATGCTTAAGTTATAGCATACCAAAAAACAGCTGAAGAATTGAGATAGTGAACTCTTTTAAGTACTGCTTTTAATAAGTGAGTGCTTTTGGGTCTCAGTAACTGAAAAACTGCTCTGCTGAGTTGAGATAAAGTGACTGACTTGATCATTGAAGAATATCTCTTTTCTTTGCCTTGAGAAACTCTTGAGTTGCTTTTGGAGTATGCTCTGGGTCATTAACCATTTGTACTGTAAAGTTCAATCTGATCAGCTTCGCAGCATTTAGCAGAGAGTATGTACGTTTTAGAATTCATCCTGCTGCTTCTATCAGCAGTCAGATAAACAGTGAATAGTGACCTGTTTCCACTGGCAGCCATAACATTGCCTCCACCATGTTTGACAGATGATATGGCTAGCTTCAGATCAGATAGCAAATTCCAATCTGACCTTCCTGTCCTTAAGTTTAGCCAGTGGGTAACACCTTGTTTTAAACCTTTTGTATTTAGGTTAATGAAGACAATGTCTCTGTGGTGTAGTGGTTTACATATTTGTCTTGCAAATAGTCCCTGGCTTGAACCAGGTTGTGTCAGGAGGGACACCTCGAGTAAAATCTATACCATATGATCTGTGTGGATTCATCTGCTGTGGTGACCCCTTGGGGGGATAGAGGAGAGCAGCTAAAGGTACTACTTATACTCATAAAGGTATTTCTTGATTGTAAACTTATTACTTACTTAATTTTTTTGTCATGGAATAATTTTTGTCAGTGAATTTTCCAATTAGTTAGGAGACTTTATTCCTAAACAGTTAATGCAATGCTTATGCACAAGATGGGTCAAAAGTGAAATCTGGACTTCAATCACATCTTGATTGTTTGAGCTAAAATTTACTGTGGTTCTGTACACAATCAAAATTACAAAAATTGTATTAGTGTCCAACAAACATATCGACTTAATTGTAATCTAACCGAAACAAACTGTTCGAGTTTCCCACCTCAGACAAAATACAAATTGGCCAAAAAAAACCATATGTGAACATAAACATAGAAAAGTGAGCCTGCGGTTCCAAAGATTTTCCTAGTTTTTCCTTGGATTGTCAGGAGTAACTTCAAGTGACCAGAGGACAAGAATTTGCTCTTCTCTCATTACCTTCACTGCAGCGCTCTGAAGCAAGGCAATGACCAACAGTGCAGACAATGATTGTACTGGGCATTTTCCATGTGCGAAATAAAATGTTTAAAGTCAAAAAAGAAAAAAGCTTTCCTGACCATGGTGAGCTCAATTTAGCTCCCAGCACGAAACAGAAGCCAGCATCAAATGTAGGCCTACTACATAGTTTGTGAAGCTAAAAATGATCAGCCCTCTTTTTCAGTGATGCTTTACTATCCCTGAGGGTGAATTCCTGTTTTATCTCTCCTTCCACATGGAGATCAAAGGTCAAAGCTAGTGCTAGTTTTATACCCTGTAGAGCTGCTAGCTAGTAAATGTCTTGCTTCATTGCTCTGCAGGGTGAACAGTTCAGGTCGTGGGGAATAAAATCACTCTCTGCTATCTCAGCACTGGGCAAATGTACCCCCCTGGGATAACAATACTGCAGCTACAAAAAATAAAAGAAGGACTCAGCAGAGACCAGAGACAATTAAATCAGCAGGTTATGCTTTGCTTAAACAGGGCTAAAATAATTATCTTGAATGGCATGCTGGTTGCTTACTAGGCCAAAATAATATACTGGCACTATTTTGCTCACCTACATGAAGGGTATGGGAAAAACATGTTTCATTATTAGGATACTGAAGAAATAAAACAAAGAAAACCAAAGGCCAACTACCATTACACAAAAGCTGAATGAATTTCTTCAAGTATTTAGTGTCTCAGCTTGCATGAATCTCTTTTGTCTTTTTCAGTCACTCTGGCTCATATATTTTCTGTCATGCTCTGCCTTTTAACTGCAATTCATGTCAGTGCTTCCAAATTTCAGGGGACTCAGGGGACTACATTATGTTTAATATAACATACAGATCACAATCATCTGGTAAAGGCAATTTTCTGAGAAAATAGTTTCCTTTGATTGCAGGTGATCTATTTCATGTAAACACAGTGAAATGTAATATGTAACTGAAGAACATCACTGATTCTTGGCTGTGTTTTATTTCCAGATTTTGTCAGCTTTCCAAAGAAGGCATTAATGCAAAGGCTCTATCTGTGTCTCTATGTCTCTGTGTCTCTAGAACTATGTATTCTTCAAGTCCTGCAACTAAAAACATATTATCTGATGATTAATTTAATCTCTGATTTGTAAGACAAGCAGCATGTATGTGATGCATGTGGAATGAATCACATGGTTGTTGTGTGTGTGTGTGCTGAGTGGGAGGCAGCTTACATAATGTTTCAGAGGTCAAACACTTTTTGGGGGCAGTGCATGGCACACACACACACACACACACACACACACAGGCGCACACACACTAATGCATGCTCACACAAACACACAAGGTTTTACTCAGCTGGCTACTGGGTGAATTTGATTTTTTCTAAATAGACAGAGTGACTCAAAATTACTGAGTTCTGCAGCTAAAAACTATCTAAAAAATACATCACAATTAAACAGCACTTCTGAATAACTGTGTACGTCATCATTGTACATTGTACTTTGCATAATGCAGAAAGGTAATAACTTATGAACACGTCAGATGTTAGTCAAGTAGGTATTTGTGGCAGGGATCTATATTGAATTTCTGCCGACTTTAGCTTGATGTGACAATGACTTCCAAAAAACAAAAGCTTTCTCTCTTTACTGTAAGTGTCAAGTGTATCAGTTAAGCTGATGGTACCACAGGACTTACAATGTCCATGAACACATCTGATCAAGTAGCTAAAAAACTGAAGCCAACACGGAGGTTCCAACACTTAGTTGGTCAAGTGGCCATATGAGGCTGGCTCAAAAAGTGAGTTCATTACACAGTCTCATTGTAAGCTGCTACATTTATCATGCTTATTTATTTGGTGTATGTAGGTACTATTGAGACTGCAAGCTCCCTTCTAAAACACCTGTGTCCAACATTGGGCTCAGACCCATAACCCTGAAATGAACCCGTAAGAACCCATGGTGACATGCATGAAGCAAACACTTTACATTTTTTAAAGCTGTGTGGGCCTCTCGGTCTGTTGTATATCCCCTATAATTGTCCTGTACGGAAAAATGGGTCTGGGTTCTTATGGGTCAAACCTTGACCCATATACGTTTTCCTGCAACAAACTAATATTTACATCACACATTTATATTCTTGGTAAGCACTCAAAGCACTTTATAATCAACATTCATTCAACAGTTTATAACCTGCAGAATGTATTAGGATTCAATATTTTGCCAAAAAACACTTCTGCCTGTAGTCTTGAGGCACTGGGGATTATCCTACGGTTCCCAAGCAACCAAATTTCGTAGTGATTAACAGTTTTCCTCTTAAGGTTTCTTTTATTTTCATCACTGCAAATGCCCTTAGAAGTTTTAGATAGATAGATAGATAGATAGATAGATAGATAGATAGATAGATAGATACTTCAATCATCCATTCAGATGTCCAGCAGCTCACACGCACATCTGAAAATATAAAACACAGCAAAAAATCTAAAATACAGCAAATAAAAATACATTAACAGTTATCAACACCAAGCAGCATAATAATAGTTGCAGACAAGCCTAAGCCTGGTGGCATATTTCCTAAGCAAAGTTAAAAAGCCTAATGGCTGTCAGAGAAAATGATCTTCAGAACCTCTCAGTTCTGGCCTAGACAGCCTATGCCCAACATGGGGCTTGAACACATGACCCTGAGATTAAGAATCTCATGCTCTGCCAACTGAGCTAGCTGGGCTTATTGCTCATTTAAGCAAGTGGGATCAGTTGAGCCACTTTGTCACATTTCATGCACTAGGACTCCTTGAAACTGACCTTTAGCCTCCACTTCACATGTGTGTATAGTGTATACGTGTTTCATCATTTGTTTTTTGAAGGGTATTTTCAGTCTCTAGCATACTCTGCTCACTGTCACACTCCTTTCACAGAACTTTATCAAACATTTACCTTAAAATAAGCCAAAAGGAGGTTGCCTGTTTGTCTAAGTGGAGAACACCTGTCTGCTTTAGCTTGATGTGACACTGGCTTCCAAAGAAGGAAAATCAGATCTCTCTTTTAGTGCCGAGTGTATTAATTAGGCTGAGCAAGCATTTTAAAAAAATGAAGCCAACACAGAGTTTGCTCAATGTGTGAGTATATTTCACAGCCTCAATGTAAGCTATCCAACTTTGCACTTTTACAGTTTGGTACAATGAGCAATTTTGGCGTCTGTAAGCACTACTGAGACTGCAAGCTACCACTTAAATAGTTATGCTCAACTCATAACCATGAAATTAAGAGCGTCATGCTCTACCAATTAGCAAGCTGGTCTTAGCTTTCAAAATCTCAAGAGACATCACTCAACCCACTTTATCAAACTTCATACAGTAGGACTTCTTGAAAGTGACTTTTAGATTCCATCTTACATATATGTGTACAGTACCAAGTATTGGAATCAGTATGTCTATCCTACACTTTCTTTTTCTTGTCAAAAGTACCCTTCGTACGCCTACTAGAACATATGGTGTTCTACTAGACATACAGTGGGTACAGAATGTATTCAGACCCCTTTAAATTTTTCAATCTTTGTGTCATTGCAGCCATTTGCCAAAATCAAAAAAGTTCATTTTATTTCTCATTAATGTACACTCAGCACCCCATCTTGACAGAAAAAAACCAGAAATGTAGAAATTTTTGCAAATTTATTAAAAAAGAAAAACTGAAATATCACATGGTCATAAGTATTCAGACCCTGTGCTCAGTATTGAGTAGAAGCACCCTTTTGAGCTAGTACAGCCATGAGTCTTCTTGGGAATGATGCAACAAGTTTTTCACACCTGGATTTGGGGATCCTCTGTCATTCTTCCTTGCAGATCCTCTCCAGTTCTGTCAGGTTGGATGGTGAACGTTGGTGGACAGCCATTTTCAGGTCTCTCCAGAGATGCTCAATTGGGTTTAGGTCAGGGCTCTGGCTGGG
>VUQH01048507.1:3036-21548 GCA_015106775.1 Etroplus canarensis
AAAAAAAGAAAAAAAAAAAAAAAAATTGAAAATAAAAATAAATTAATTAATTAAAGAAAAGAAAAAAGGGGGGGGCTCGAGAACATGTGGAAGGTGAAGGCAACAGTGGTCCCAGTGGTAACTGGAACACTCTGAGCAGTGACGCCTAAACTGGGAGAGTGGCTCCACCAGATTCCATGAACGACAACCGAGATCTCTGTCCAGAAGTGCGCAGTCCTAGAAACAGTTAAGATACTGCGCAGAACCATTTTTCTGCACAACCATCAAGATTTACAGAGGGTGGTATGAGAAAATATCTAGTGAGCAGCTATTCTCTGGGCAAAAATGCCTTGCTGATACCAGAGATGGCTGCCACTCCTTACAACCAAGGCATGCAGAAGAAGACTCTGAATGCACAACACACTGAACCTTGAAGCAGATGGGCTACAACAGCAGAAGACCACACTGGGTGCCACGCCTGGCAGCTAAGAACAGGAAACTCAGGCAACACTCCCCCACAGTCTCATCAAAACTAAATAGAAGACTGGAAAAATGTACCTACTACTACGTCTACTTCTTCTGTAACATTCAGATGGTAGGGTCATAAATTTGAAAGCATGGATCCATCCTGCCTTGTATCAAAGCTTCAGGCTGCTGCTGGTGGTGTGATGGTGTGGGCGATATTCCTGGCTCATTTGGGGCCCCTTAGCACCATCTGAGCATCATTTAAACGCCACAGCTTAGCTGAGTAATGCTGCTCATCATGTCCATCCCTTTATGACCACAGTGTACCCATCTTGTGATGGCTGCTGCCAGCAAGATATCACAGCATGTCACAAAGCTCAAATTCACTGAGTTCACTGCACTCAGATGGTCTCCGCAGTCACCAAATCTCAATCCAGTAGAGCTTTGGGATGTGGTGGAATGGCAGGTTTGCATCACGGATGTGCTGCCGACAAAGCTGTAGCAACTACGTGTCAATATGGACCAAATTCTCTGTGGAACGTTCCCAGGATCATGTTGAACAAGGCCGTTCTGAAGTACTAGCCGATGCTAGCAGCCAGTGAGTGCAGGACTGACGCCTCAAAAATGTGAACAAATAGTTTTCTAACGAAATTGAGAAACATTTTCACCTGAAAACAGCTGGAAAGTGAAACAGGTGAATCTGTTGTTCTTTTAATGCAAGTTTTATTTGGTACCAACTGCTTCATTGCCTCCTGCCATCAGCTGCATTGTGTATCGTGCACTGCTGTTGGAGCATCTGAGCATGTATAGCCTTGTACACATGTTAATAACGTGCAAGATGCAAAAACAGAGGCACTTTTGCACATTGCTCTCTATGAGACCCCGCAGTACAATATTATCACTTAACTCACAATATATTACTGCGATTTTTAACATTTTGTAATATACTGAGTATTGCAATAGCATATGTTGTGATATATTGTGATTTATCACCTTTTTTTTCCAACTGTAAATTATGTCTCCCAAGGTGAACTTTGTTGATATTTCTAAAAAGATATAGTCCTCAGCCTGTTCCTCTCACTTCACTCATTTTTACTGCCCCTTTGGCAAGTGAAGGACTTAAAAACAGGCACACACTGGAGTGAAAAAGCGACTCATTTTATTATTGTAGCACTCAAAAGTTAAATTTGTACTTTTAGTTGATATAATAAGACTTCAACATTTGGTATTTCTATATCAATATAATATTGTGATACTATGCTGTCCCGATTTTTTTCACCCACCCCTACTACTGTAAAGGGCCACTATAGCAGAGAGATACTGTGCTTCAGTTAGTGATTTTCAAAGAAATCCTCCTGTGATGCAAGCAACATGTTTCCCAAGCAGAATTTTAACCTCTTACAAATCTGTGCTCCCTCATAAAGTCTTATTAAAAGATAAGCAACACGAATATACCATAATTGGCCTTTTGGAACTGAAGCCACTGCCCCACTATTCTCTCTGTGAAGCAGTCATATCATTATTCAGTGTCCAATTAAAATGGCCTTAGTCTCCTCAGGAGCTCTCCAGTCCTGTGAAGACCACCTGCAGCACCCTCGCTCAGTCTCAGCAGCCCGCCTTGAGTCATTAGCCTTCATACGAGCTCAAAATGGAAATGCCAGCAACTCCTCTGTCCACCACCTCCTTCATTTTTCCAGCTCTCCCTGTGCTCCGCTTTCTATCATCCCTCTCCCACAGGAGAGGGAAGTTTTCTCTGCTTGCATCCTTGGCACATTTATAGCCCATTTTTCTGCCTCCGCTCTCGCCAGGAAATCTGCCCCACTGCCATCTACTCTCCTTCGCGCTCTCTATCTCGCTTTTACCACTACTGCTCTCTGCTGCTTCCCCTCCTACCAAAAAAACAACAAGAAAACCCCATCATCCATTCCCCACTGCGCTGAGAAGAGCAGAATCTTTGAAGGGTCTCTTCTGCTCTTAACCTCTTTCTCTGCTGCTACAATTGAGAGTCTATTTTCTGTATTTTCCTCTCATTTCTTGTCCTTAGTGTCCAGATAGTGGAGCAAGCCAGGGCAAGGTATCAGCAGTGTGATAGTGAAATGAAAAAAAAAACAAAAAAAAAACAGGGAGAGATAAGACCTCCACTTGCTCAGCACAGCCAAAACCAATATTTACTGTCCAAATTTGATTCAGTTTGTGTTGCTGTTCATTGCAAATCATAAGGCATATACAGTCAACAAAGCAAATAGAAATAAACCATGCTAGCAGCTCATGGAAAACAGGAACTATAAAATTATATTACTGACAGGCCCGTGTGGCATAATTACCAAACCCTGATCAATGTCCTTTTTTATTTATTTATTTTTGGATGGTAATCCTTCCACTGAATGCCAGGTAACTTTTATTAACCAAACGCCTCCTCTTTTTGTCATCATAGGCTTTACTTCTGTGCTTGTTTGCTGATCCTCTTAAATTTTGATAAACCAATAACTGGAGCGCCTGTGCCAGAGAAGGTGACCAGCTGCAACATTTTATGTGAGATTGCAACGAATTTTTGATCTTTGTCCCCTTTCAACAGGCACCCTCTGAACTTTTAAGCCTGCGAAAAAAAAAAAAATCTTTCCTCTTTGACAAAGGTTATAGTCAGGGTGGGATCAGGTGACTCTGAGCCATCTTACACAGCCACAGTGGATTATAAATCAAACGGTCAAAGTGTGATAAAAGCTTTAATTCTCAAGGTGTTTAACAAAACAATTGCATCAGCTGTTTAGGAATTACAGCCATTTTTATACAGAGAAGCCCATTTCACAGGCTCAAAAGTAATGGGTCAAGTGATGGTATCACACCCCCAGCTGCTCCCTTGCATTCGTCGCAACACCGGAGCAATCTGCATTAGTAATTTGGCAGAGGTTTTCCGTTGGATGCCCTTCCTAACACAACCCTCCATGGCGAGAGAGTGCTCGCATCCCCACCTGGAACTGAACCAGGGACGTTTCAGCTTGTAAGGCAAATGTGTAAACCACTACACTACAGGGGACATGACAAGCTACGGGGATAAAAGATCTGGAGTTGATTCCAAGTGTTGAACTTGCAGTGAGTAAATCTGAGCACGTCACTCCGGTGCTGGCCTCACTCCATTGGCTTCCTGTTCCTGTGAGAGCAGATTATAAGATGTTGCCCTCTCACACACATAATACGGAGTGTTTCAAAAAGATGGACCCGATTTGAAATCACTACATCTCTGCCACCACGAACTGCCTGTGAATGAAGTCTCTACCATATGAAAGGGAGAAGCACAGAGTTGTGAAAGACCACAACTAGGCGCCGCTAACCATTTGTAACTTTGTGTAATTGTCCCATGTTCCTAAGAAGGAATATACCGCACTGAAATCGGGTCCATCTTTTTGAAACAGCATGTAGTTAATGGTATTGCACCATCATATTTGTTTAACTTGGTAAAGTCTTATGTGCCTGGACGTACATTGCACCCAACGGGTTTGAGTCTCTTGTGTGTCCCTCAGGTCCGTAGAAAGGAACAGTCTTCCTCTTAACATTAGGCAGGCGTGTTCTGTTGATGTTTTTAAAGCAAAGCTTAAGACCCACTTGTTTAACAATGTATACAGTATGAGTCTTGAGTTATGGTGTTGATTTTCATTATGTCATTGTTTCATTTGTTTTTTTAATGAATTGTTTGTATCTTTATTGACTTGCTTAAATGTGTTGTGTTTTACTCATTATTCTTGTTCTACAGCCCTTTGATGATTTATAAATAAGTGTATTCTTCTTCTTCTTCTTCTTCTTCTTATTATTATTATTATTATGGTTGTTGTTGCTGCTGCTGTTGTTGTTATTGTTATTATTATTATTTGGTAGCTGTTCAGTGGTACTCTCAATGTGAGGACATACTGAAGTAAGTGAGGAAGGCCATCATTAGGCTGAAAGTCTTTCAGGGAGATGGCAAAAGCTTTAGGAGGTACCAAAATCATAAAGTCAAACTTCAAAAGAAAGAATGCACCGGACAGCTCAGAAACACCAACAGGCCAGGAAGACCACAGAAGACAGTTGTGGATGATCGCAGAATGCTATCCGTGATGATGAATCAAGTTTCTCCATCTGACAGTCTGATGGACGAGTCTGGGTTTGGCAAATTCCAAGAGAACATTACCTGCCTGACTGCACTGTGTCAACTGTAAAGCTTGGTGGAGGAGGAATAATACTATGGTGCTGTTCTTCTGGATCTGGCTTGGACCCCTTAGTTCCAAGGGAAGGGAAATCATAATGCTTTACCTCATCATAACATTTTGGGCAATTCTATGCTTTCAACTTTGTGGAAACAGTTTGCAGGGGGCCTTTTTCAGTTCCAGTATGGTCATGCCCCAGTGCACAAAGCAAGGTCCATAAAGACATGATTGGATTAGTTTGTTGTGGAAGAATTTGACTGGACCTCAAAGAGCCCAGACCTCAACCCCATCCAGCATCTTTGGCATGAACTAAAATGGAGATTGTGAGCAAGGCCCACACACACAAAAGTTTAATGAAACACCTGTATATGTATGTATATGTAAGATGGTAAAATTACAAAGATATTTTATTTATTTTCTTCTTTTTTTGTGGCTGACATAAAGCTGAGTCCAGCTTCACTGAGGTCTGTGATGAAAGGACAGTGACGTTGTCAGTGTTTGCTGATGGATGGAGGGGATACTTATGTCAACTGCTTTAAAGCCCTTGACATAAATGAACTGGAAGGAGATGTTCCTCAGTAGCCTTTAAGCCTGGCCAATCTGACACCAGATGCAGATGCAATAATTATACACAAGCACACAGACTGCACATGAAGCAGCCCCTGAGCTGTTATACATAAAAACACTGCACAGATGTCCATACTGGTAGTGTTCCACTTATCATTGATATAAAATAAAGTCAGCAGCACTGAATGGAAAAAGCTGCATCAACACATTTAGGATTACACAAAATGGCATACCCTATATTATTTAGACTGTACTTTATGAATCTATCATATTGTTTATTCAAAAGCCCACCAACTTGAAATTCTCTTGCATTTGGGGGAGCTCAGGTATCCTTTGAGGCCACAGTAATTGCAATACTGTCACAGTACAAGTTGTTACATGCTGATGTTTGGCAGGTATGCACAGCGTGTGAACCCTCTTTGATTTAGCACGCTGACATCTGCTAATTAGCATGAAGCATAATGAAGGAATCAACAAAGTCATTAGGATACGTCCTAATTGTATGGCAGTTCAGCTGACAGTTACTGACATCATTCAAACCATACACTCATTAACTTCATTAGGTACTGTACACCTGTTCAACGGCTTGTTAATGCAAATATGGCAATCGCATGGCAGAAACTCAAAGCAATTAGGCACGTAGACCTGGTCAAGACGACCTGCTGAAGTTCAGGAAGAAAGAGGATTTATAAGCGACTTTGAAAGTGGAATGGTAGTTGGTGCCCGGTGATGGTTTGAGTATTTCAGAAACTGCTGGGATTGTCCCCCCACAACCATCTCTAGAGTTTACAGAGAACGGTCCAAAAAAAGAAAAAGTATCCAGTTAGCAGCAGTTCTCTGGGACAAAATGCCTTATCAGACTGATCAGACTGCTTTGAGCTGATTGACTGGCAACAGTAACTCAAATACCCACTCGTGACAACCAAAGTATGCAGAAGAGCATCTCTGAATGCACAACAAGTCGAGCCTTGAAGCAGATGGGCTACGGCAGCAGAAGACCACACCTGGTGCCACTCCTCTCAGCTAAGAACAGGAAACTGAGGCTACAGGGGCAGCAGTGTTTCAGGAGGTAGAATGGGTTGTCTTCTAACTGGAGGGTTGGCGGTTTGAATACCAGCTGCTCTAGTCTACAAGCAGAAGTGTCCCTGGGCAAGACGCCGAACCCCAAATTGCTCCCAATGCATCCATCGGAGTGTGAGTGTGTGTGTGATAGTTACAATGTGCTTAAAAGTCAGAGATTAAAGTGATGTGTGTGTGTGATTGGGTGAATGAGGCTTGTAATAAAATGCACTCTGAGTACTCAGTGAGGGTAGAAAGGCACTAAATATGTACTAGTCTCTGGGTGCCCAGTCTGTCCCAGGGTTTGGGGCTTTTAAAAATCTTGTTTTCTGGTTATTAGGTATTCTGTCAGGTTTCACTGTTGTTCTTTGTTCAGGTTTTGATTTTTACTTACTCTGGAGCAATTAGTCTTTGTTATGTTGCAGTTTTATTTAGTACTTGTGTGTACGGAGTTTATTTAGTTCCCTCTATTTATTCATGAGTCAATGTTTCTGTGTTTCTGTTATCACGGCCGCTCTTTCCTGCTTTATTTTGATAGTTAGTTGTTTCTTGTACTCTGCCTTTAGTTTTAATTCCTGCCTGATTCTTAATTAGCTTTGCCCCATTCCAACCTGCTTCCCCTTCCCCATCTCTGTGCTGCCTGATTCTTTGTTCTTCATATCCCTGGACCATTTGGACTCTGTATTTCTTTGTTAAGGACTTTATAAAGCTTGTTCAATGTTCCATTATTCCTCCCAAGTTCTGCATTTGGGTCCTGAAAGTAGCTACTCTACACACAGTGAATTGATGATATCAGTATGCATCTTGGAATATCATGATATTTTAACGCCAGTATCATTATTATAGGAATTAGTTTCACTTTAAAGATTTAATTTTCTTAAAATCTGTCCTTCAGGGGGACTCCAACTTAAGATCAACAGCAAACAGATGTCAAGCAAAGAAAAGGGCTTTAAGTCCCTTTGTATTTTGTTGAACACAAATAATTCATAATGATCCATGAATTATGGCAATAATTAATCAAAATTTCTCTAATTTAGTGTGTAATAAATTACTACAAGCACCTCTAAAATAATATAAAAATATAAAATATATTAATATTATGATGTGAATTTTCTGCTGTAAAGATTTGCTTCACCTTTCACTGTTCAGCCTCTGAAGGTGAGTAAACTGTATATTATTGTGTAGATGAAAACAGACGGCGCTAAGCTGGATTTACTGTACATCACATCCCTGCAGGGTGTGAACAGTATCGACCCCTCTGCCTTTTCACCTCTCTCTGTGAGGCTGTAAGGAGCAGTTGGGGCTCCTGCTGTGTGGACTAATCTATGTTTCTTTCTTCTTCTGTCTTGTGTCTCTCTCTCATTCTCTCTTTCTTTCTCGTCCAGGACGCCGTCATTAGCAGTCTCGGCTCGGAGTGCAGCTCGGTAGAGCCCTGGGGCCAGAGCTTTGTGCCTTAATTACCCACCTAATGAGTCACTGGGAAAGTCACTGGGCCTGCTGGTACCTCCATTCCCCCCCCACCTCTCTCTCTCTCGCTCTCTCGTGCACATGCAAACTTACTGTATTCACTTCATTCCCCTCTGACTTATGCTTAATCACTTATGGTGCACACAGTCTCACACTTGCTCTTGCTCCATCCACCTAATGACTGCCTGACTCACTCACTTTCTTGCTGCCTTCTGGCTTTTCCACTGATTTACACGTCCAAGGCTGACAGATTAAAGGAAAAAAAATCTGAACTTTTGACTCCTATGGTGAGGGGCTTGGGTTGGTCTGTTATGCTGTGGGAGGCATTTTGCTGTCACTGTTTGGTTCCTGGGTGGGGAGTTTGCATGTTCTCCCTGTGCCTGCGTAGGTTTTCTCCAGCTGCTCTGCTTTTCTTCCACAGTCTAAAAGACATGCATGTTACAGTATTGTGCAAAAGTCTTAAGTCACCCTTCATTTCTTTACCCAAGGAGCCAGAGTTGCTTGTAATTTTTTTAAAGAGGTTTTGAGGAATAATTCTCCAGGCTTTCTGAAGGTCTTTCAAAGTTTTTCTTTGGACATTGGCTGTTTTTAACTAATTTTTGTTATGAGTATCCGAAAATCATGTCCCTGAGAAAGACCAAAAATAAATAAATAAATAAATCCAGCAAAGACCTGAAACAGGACCTGAGAGCTGCATCTGACCCTTCAGCTGATCCATCTGATAGTCACTGAAACTACATCAAAAACAGCTTCAGTGGAAGGGTGGCTGTCAAGAAGTCATTCTTAAGGAAGGGAAACAGGGAGGAAATTAAAAATCAGTGGCAACAGGCCTTATGTAGTGATGAACCCAAATTTGAAATATTTGATTCAAAATGGTGCCCATATGTGCAGAGGAAGTCGGGAGAGCAGTACAACAGTGAGTATCTGCATTTATCTATAAAACACAGTGGAGGCTCTGTCATGGTTTGGGGCTGCATTTCAGCTGGGGATCTTTTCAAAACTCATGAAATAATGAATGTAAAAAAGTATTGTCACATTTTTATCCTCCATGCAATACCATCTGGAACGCATTATAATGATCCCAAACAAACTGTCAATGATGTAAAAGCCTACCTAGATAGAGAAACACACAGTGGAACACCATCAGTCATGGACTGGCCTCCCCAGAGCCAGGACAATGTTATTCAAGCAATGTGAGATCATCTTGACAAAGAACGAAGCAAAAGGCAGCCATCATCCAAAGAAAATTTTTGGCATGTCCTTTAAGAAGCCTGGAGATCTATTCCTGAAGACTACTTGAAGACATTACAATAAAGGTGATCAAACCAAATACTGACTTTCAAGCTCTGTTTTTGCCTTACGTACTTTATTTCTATTTATCTTTGCACATGTTTCAAGAAAATATTTAAAAACTGAGAGGTGACTCAAGACTTTTGCACAGTAAGTCAATTTGTAATTCTGAATTGGCTGCTTGTGGTAGACTAGCAACCAGTGCAGGGTGTACTGTCTCCTGACCCCAGGCCCCTGCAACACTAACTCACTCTTAAGAACATGCACAGATAGGTTTGGTCTCTTTCAGGATCACAAATTGCCCATCCACTGGGCACGAGAGCTCATTTAATGGGCTACGAACATCATCAAAACTGCAATTCAACTGATCCTGTAATTTGTCACCCTGCTGTATATCCATCAACTTTCCCAGCTGCTTGTTTGGTCCCTTGAAATATGTTCTACATAGCTCGCCACATTTAAAAACTGCTGTTTTCATGTAAAGAAACAGCCACCTGTCTGCACTTAAAACACCTAAACACTGACTGCTAAATCTCCTCTATCTTCTTTAATTTGACAAACAACAATACTGCACATTACAGGCAGCATATGGCAGGGAGATGGGTTGGAACAGCCCAGTTACTCAGCTGACTCTGAATAAACCTCTGTTCTCTTTGTGTTTAAATACACAGGATTCATTGTGTAGTTCTCATGAACATCTTGTAAGGCTGCATTTGCTTGCGGCTCACATAACTTGGCAAACAGCAATTCCTGCATTGCTGCTGATATCTTGAAAATAACACAAATATAGGTTAATAACTGCAGCTATCTGAAGTGATAGACTATACTGACTAAATACATCTACCGGCTGCTGCTAGGTATGCCTGTTCAACAGTTCATTAACGTAAATATCTAAACAGCCAATCACAGGTCAGTAAGTCAGTGCATTTATGCATGGCCAAGACAACTTTTTTTAAAGTTCAAACTGATGGGAAATGTGGAAGAAAGGGAATTTAGGAGAGTCTAAATGTGGCATGGTTGTTGTTTGGACCAGACAGGCTGGTTTGAGCAGTTCAGAAACTACTGGGATTTTCCCATACAGCCATCTCTAGGGTTTACCGAGAAAGCACCTTTGGGTGTTCCCTTTTATTTCCTCAAGGGGTCGCCACTGCAGAGATTTGGTGTAGGTTTTATGCCAAATGCCCCTTCTGACACAAGACTCCCATTGTGGAGGGACTTGTGTATCCACCTGGTCTCGAACCAGGGATCTTTCATGTGCACTACAGGGACATCCCTAAGGTTTACAGAAAATGGTCTGAAAATTCAGCGAGCACCGGTTCTCTAGGCCAAAATCTGCTGTTGATACCAGAGGTCAGAGAAAGGCCAGACTGCTTTTGAGCTAATAGAAGGCCAACACTATCTCAAACAATCACTTGTGTGCAGAAGAGCACCTCTGAATGCACAACACATAAAACCTTGAAGCAGATGGACTAGAGCAACAGAAGACCACACCAAGTGTCACTCCACAGCAAATGATTTAACGTTGGAATGGTAGTTTCTTTGTCGCTCTCTAGTCATGGATGAAAAATAGTTCCAAAATTAAAACTGAATGGACGTTGCGACATCCCCTACATGTAAGATGGACATAGTTTTGCAGCGTTGCCTCCAGGTGGCTATGAGACTTTCTAGCAAGAGAAAGTTTGTGTTGAAATTTTTTTTCTTCCGATATATCCATTAAAAAAAGCCAAATAATCTAAACATTCTCGATAGAAAGACTAAGAATTTTAAAAAGTAGGTGCTGCAGAGGTCTCTGAGGTGTAGCACACCATGTCACGAAGCTCAAATCATCTCAAACTGGTTGCTTGAACATGACGATGCCAGACAGCCTCCACGGTCACCAGATCCCGAACCAGCAGAGCACCTTTGGGATGTGGTGGAACAAGAGATTCACGTTGTGGATGTGCAGCCAGCAAATCTCCCCCAACTTTGTGATGCTGTCTTGTCAAATATGGAGCAAAATCTCTGAGGAATATTTCCAGCAACTTGTTGAATCCATGTCATGAAGAATTAAGGCAGTTCTGAAGGTAAAAGGGGGTCCAACCCAGTACTAGCAAGCAACTCCTTTCCTACATGTACATGTTTCTTTGCAAAGGCTAGCTTTTCTTACTAAAAACAGTTGGGTGCTCCTTTTCAGAAGCTTCAGCTGTGCCGACTGCTTTTATTTTAAATCTCCTGTTTTTGGTGAGAACATGTGCATGTAGTGTGGCTGGAGGCCCAAAACTGGAAAAAAAAAGGTGCTTTGAGATTCAGCCAGTCATTTTCAGACAGAGATTCATTCATTTCAGTGAATCCTGCATTGCATTGGCAAAAAGGGTGTCAAATTAGTGCTCATCATTTGCAGACTCCATCCTCACAGCGTTATAAACCACTGTGCTGCGTTTTATCATCTGAAAAGCCAGCCAGATTCTCTGAATTTTCTACCTGAGGCAACACATCCCAGAAGCACAGTCCCTGGTTTAAATCACTGCTTACTCTCTCACTCTCATTTGTTCACTTTTTTTTTTACCAACTAAATCTTTCTTACATTCTCTGCTAATTAGGTACCTAATCACACACCTAGTCACTGATCTGTTTCTGCCTCACGCGTTGAAAAATCACCCAGATGCACGTAATCCAAAGCCAACATACCGAACGCCGGAGTGCAGCCATTCTAATAAAACCACATTATATTACAGAGCACAATTTCTAGACTCCAGTCACACTCTCTGCCTGTGCCTTCACACCTCCTGCGCTCTCCCGCCTCACACTCTCACAGTAACGCTCAAACTGATGGGATCACACCTGCATGTAGAGCAGAACAGTCTGCTCCTGTTCACTTCCTCGACGTTGCGAGCGGACATAGCTGCCGGACCCAACTGCTTCTAGGGGTCGAATCCCAAAGCCACGGCGCTCTTTATTAAACCAGTTCAACCACAGTCATTACACTAAAAACAAACAGAAATTAATCATGTTCTCAGAGTGATATTGATCTTTTTTTCACATCACTCATATCAGTCTGACATTATTCGAGAAATGAGTTCCTGCTCTAATGAAATCATTCCCGGAATGAAAATTAAGTTGATTTTATTTGACCTTTGCTTTTAATTAACACAGTTGTTTCAGAGCTGCAAGTCTGAACTATACATGTATGCTTCACACTTGAGACATGCAGTTAATTATTAGCGTGGATACAACACATTTTCTAACACTGGTGCAAAGACCACATGGACTCTCCTTTGTACAAAGTTACTAATCTCAGTTTCAAAAAAGTTGGCATGCCATGAAAAATGTGAATAAGAACAGAGTGCAGTGATAATATTATACTAATGATATTATGGAGTTTATATGGTGTACTCTCTAAATTCATTGCATTTGCAGATTGAGAAACATTGTTCATAAACTGTTGGACCACATGCCCACTCGATCTTCCACAAAGAAAAAAAAACCTTATGCCATGATTGCTTGTGGCTGATTCTTTTAGTAGTTTTCCTTTTATACCCAATCACCTCTTACTACTCAGCAAACATGGTTGAAACCATGACGGTGCCTACCAGGTGTCCCTGCCCTCCAAGCTACTGTTTTCCTTTGAGTCTCCCTCTCTCTCTCTCAGGGGTAGGTTGGGCACTCTGACAATGTGTTTTAGGATACTTTGTGATTTTTTGCTGAGATCTGATTATTCTGCGTGGTCGTTCACGTTATAATTTAAATGCAGCCACCACCAGACT
Source organism: Etroplus canarensis (assembly GCA_015106775.1). Lineage (NCBI taxonomy): Eukaryota > Metazoa > Chordata > Actinopteri > Cichliformes > Cichlidae > Etroplus > Etroplus canarensis. The sequence continues at coordinate 15,785 of VUQH01048507.1, forward strand.
CCAGTGGGAACTGTCCCCGGTCCTGAAGTGACGCGAATGTGCAGAAGAAGGTGTGGCGTCAGAAGTGAATATGGATGCTGCACATGTCAGCATGTAAGTAAAACTTCACTTTCTTTCCACTGACTAGCTCCATCAACGCTGTCTGCCATGCTTGCTTGGTCCATTGTTTCCATTTGATCTCACCGCATCTCGCCTCCCTTGGTGCAGAATTATGGCGTCTGTCTCACTTCAATGATGTAAAAACATCAGATACGTATCCGATTTAGGACCGCATGTGAAAGTAGTCTGAATCTGATTTGTGCTGTTCAGATTGTCATAAAAAATCAGATATGGGTTGAATTCGGGCCACCTTTGCCTGCAGTGTGAACGTAGCTTTACTCTTCAGGTGTCTTTGGGCAGAGCTGGGACTGCACACCTGCATCCCATAACCGTTCCAGCAGTATTTAAGCCCTGCAGTCTCGCCTCTCTCTGCTGGAGCATTAGCTACTGTTCAGGGTAGTAAGCCAAGCCCAGTCTTCAAGCTTTGTACTTTGTGTTGTAACTTTCTGGAAGACTAACGTTTCTGTTCCGCTCCTCTACCTAGATTTCCATGTGCCGCACCAGAGCTATTAAGAGCTCTGCTTGACCCACTCTCACTCTCAACCTAAGGATTTTGCCAAAAGCTCTAGATTAGCTTGACCAAGGTCTGCCTGCCAAACTCTCTGCCTGAACTCTTCATGGACTCTCTGCCCGAAACCCAAGGAAAGAGTCTTCTGCACATTATTCCACCACCTTGTATTTATGCCTGTGATTCCGAGGAATCCACACCCTTCACCTTGTATATACACCGTGATTCAAAGAGAAAACACTTTGCATGTTGCCTCACCATATTGTAAATACACTTGTGATTCATTAAACAGTTTAAACTGCCCTGAGTCTTTCATCAGGTCTGGGTCCACACCACTAAACCCTACACCAGGTCAAAACTGGTTGCAGTACGACATCAAAAACTGAGCAGCAGACAGTCAGACGTGGACGTTTCGACTCAGAAGAGAGGTCAGGTCAGATCGTCTCGTGCAGAGTAAGAAATGTGGATTGGATTAGTGCAAAGGAGGAACTGAATGCTTCTTTCTTTTTTTTTTTTATATTTTAGTTTGAGCGGTGATGACTAACCTGGTCCATGCACAGTTGTGAGCAGAATACACACAGACTACTCTTACAGCAGACAGACTGTTGGAATTGTGGTCTTTTAGTGTTTTAAGCCTAGGGATGCAACCATGTAAAACATGTGGTGAAATAGCTCAGTAAGGTCAGAGAAGTAGAGATAGGGGCGTGAGTTTCATACACCTCTGTGGATGCGATTTTTCTTTCTCCTCTTTCATTGTTCTTTATTTAGCTTTATTCTAACCAAAAAAGAGGAGCCATTTTTGAACACAAACTTTTGCTTGCTAGAAAGTCCAACATGGAGAACAACATGGAGGCAACATTTAAAAACTATTTCCGACGTCAGTTCAACTTTCATTTTGGAACTATTTTTCAACCACTAGACGCTGACAAAAAACCTCCAGGTGACGTGTTTTCAATATTGAAATGTTTGCATGGTAATTAACCTACAGTGTCCCCATAGTGTAGAGGTTTACACGAGCAAAAGGTCCCTAGTTCAATTCCAGGTGGGGACACAGTCTCCTCTCCCCATGGAGGGTTGCATCAGAAAGGGCATCTGGTGTAAAACCTCTGCCAAATTACCAAATTAAATGAATCTGCTGTGGTGACCCCTTGTGGAGAATACAAGGGAGCAGCCAAAGGTACCTGTTGAATGTTCCAGGTGTCTTTTGAGCATTCCACAATTTTCCCAGCTTTTTCTCACCCCTGTCCCAACTCTTTTGGATCATGTTGCAGTCATGAAATTCAGAATGCATGTATACTTTCAAAAAAAGCAATGAAGTTTATCCGATTGAACAATAAATCTCTTGTCTTTGTGCTGTATTCAGTTGACTGTAGGTTGAAAAGGATTGTATTGGTACTCACGCAGCGTCCTAACTTTTTGGGAATTGGGGTTTTTGCAGTTTTTACTCTTACGAATCCTGACTGTTTACAGCTCGTGATGCTCGAAACTCAGACCTCCATCCAAACAGGATAAACAGGAGGAAAAATGGCAACTGAAAAATTGGTGGAGCGTCCCGCCCCGGGGAAAAATTCAAAGTCTTGGCCGGAGGAGCGAGGAAAATCTCAACGCGAGAAACAAACTAGACACGCTTCTTCCTTTTTCTTCCTTCAACAACTCCTGTTAAGATGCCCTTGAGCAAGGTTCTTAACGGCCGACTGCCCTGATAGTTCTGCTGACTGGCACCAGACTGTTGTTGCACTGGGCAGCTCTTAGGTCTTAATGTCCGTAACAAAGTGAGTGTGAAGGGCGCTGCGGAATCAGAGCAAACAGCAGCGCTTCTCTGGATAAATAAACATAAAAACAAATAGCCTGGATAGCTAGCTAAATGCTAATGCAATTGCTGTTTCTTTGTCTAGACAGGGCATTTAAGGCTGCATGGGGAAATTTCTAAATACATAAGCATTTCTCTACGTCTAGGACTCCAGCGGAAGCTTTTACTGGAGATGGGGAGAAAAGCAAGCCAAATTCATCTTCTGTTCCCCTCACTAAATGACTTGAACACTGTATTTCCAAGCCGCATGGCTAAATGAAAAGGCGCCGGCTGTCTTGATGGAGGGGAAACTACCTGTAATTTGTTCAGCCAGTAAAAAGGTTTATATATAGCGAGGAAAATGGTCTGTATCTTTTCTCTCTGTTTCATTCTCTCTCTCTCTCTCTTGCTCCCTTTCTCTGAGGAATTCAAGTGTGCCTCCATCACCAGCCCTCCGGCTGACAGGAGGCCTCCAGAGTGCGTTTTGTCCGCGCGACGCCACCTCCTCCACTGACAGCCCTCAGTTGCCTGGAGACGTCGCTTGAGAGACAAGCCGCGGTAAATGAGCAGGTTGTTGATCAAAGTCCACGACGGCTCCACTGCTGTGTTCTCAACAGCGCACCGCTCAGGCGCCACACACCACTCTTGCTTCCTGTTCTCTGCTAAATACAAGTCGTGGGCTTTTTCCATACAGTACACCCTGACATTAGTCGCCCGTCAAATCACATTTGAAACGTTTTCTGCCAAGACGTCCCGGCTTGATTGGGTGGGGGTTTCTTCCATTAGCAATGCAAAAGAGGGAAAATTTGAATTTTAAAACACGGGGTTCTGTGATGATTAAGCTCTCTGACAGGCTTGGGATGTTTTGGTGGCACCGTGGGTCTGCCATTAGATGCTTTGAGCTGCTGATTGTGGTGCATAATTTGCTCCGAAGGCTGCAACCGCAGCAAACAACTGGTGCTATTGCTGCTGTCACCTTTTGGGCAAAAAAACTGAATTCACTATTGGAAATGGCAAAAATGAGCCACTTATAATCTTGTTCAGTAAAATGCTCCTACTCTGGTGCAAAGATCTTTCAGTATAAATAAAAGGAAGCAACGCATTTGATTTGGAGCACTTATAACTACATCTGCTGATCAGTAATGTCTGAACTGTTTATTTAAAAATGAGCCACAGCAGGGTGCAGAAGTATTCCAGCAGCTAAAATCTACAATAACCTCTTCCACAGGCTACATGTAACATTTTGTAATATCAGCACCTGGCCAAATGGACTGCGTTTGCAATAGGTGAAAGGGTGTGCTGTATGACACTTGTATAGCAACTTGCACTAGAAAAAATGCCTATTAAGTTAGGCCACATGGTTAAAGCAGACCTATTCTGCTCATGTCCAAAGCCCCAACTTTTGTTCCCGGACTCTACTATAGATTTGCATTAGTCACAGTTCAAAATAATCCTTATTTGTCTTGCACAATATGGACAAAATATTGAGCCGTACTGCTTAATCAATGAATTCGACTGTTTCATTCAGTCCCATTGCAACAGGTGTATAAATCAAGCTCCTAGCCATGCAGTCTGCCCTTACAAACATTTGTGAATGAATGGGTCACTCTAAGGAGCTCACTCAGTTCCAGCATAGCACTGCAATAGGACGCCACCACTACAACAAGTCAGTTCATGGAATTTCTTCCCTTTTATGCTGTAAGTGGTATAGTTGCAAAATGGAAGCGTTTAAGAAGCACAGAACTTACTTCAATATAAGTGGTTGATGAGAATATATATAACACCTGCCAAGCTCCATTGTATGTATGCTAATATTCCGGATGTATGTACCAAGTGTTTGACTGAGAAAGGAACTTTGTTTCATTGCTTGTGGGAATGTGCAAAGATCCAAGACTTCTGGAAGGATGTTATACAATGTTTATCGGAAATGTTTAATACCAAAGTCCCTGTAAAAGCTAAACTATGTGTGCTTGGAATATACTCGAAGAACTTTCTACAAACACAGAAACAGTATGCAGTTTTAGACTTTGGACTTCTACAAGCCAGGAGAGCTATTGCACTATGCTGGAAGAGTATGGACGCTCCTACAATGAAGATGTGGATGAAGGAACTTTCTGAATGTATTGGACTGGAAAGACTAACATACATTGCCAAGGGCAAATGAAAAGACTTTGATAAACTCTGGGAACCATATATAAATATGATGACAAATGAAAGTGCTAGATTTTTCTAAAACTTGCAAATGCTGTAAAATGTAGCCCCCATTTCTTTATTTTCTTTCTTCCGTTCTTCCCCCTTTTTTTTAAAAAATCTTTTTAATTTTTATTTATTTATTCCTTCATAATTTATTAACTAGTCCAATTTCATTGTGTCTATTCAGATTGAGGGATGATGCAAGGGTGTACAGTTTGTGTGTGTATGTGTATATGTGAAGTGCTTGTGAAAAAATTTTGAAAAAGACAATAAACATATTGGCAAAACAAAAAAAAAAAAAGGAAGCACAGAACTTCAACCACCAAGTGGCAGACCACGTAACGTTAGAGCAGTGTCGCTGAGTGCTGAGGGACGAAGTGTGCAACAGTCACCAGCACTCTGCTGACTTCTACACTGAGTTCTACGCCTCCTCTGGCATTAAGCTCAGCACAAAAACTGTGTGCTAGGAGCTTCATGGCATGGGTTTCCATGGGTGAGCAGCTGCATGTAAGTCTTACATCACTAAGCACAATACCAAGCTTGGGATGATCTAAAGCACTTTCTCTATCTTGCAGTTTTAAAGATGAGTCTGGACTGACAAATGCCAGGAGAATGTTTTAAAAAGGAAAAAAAGCCAAGTTCGAATAGTGTTGTTTTTCTGGTGTTGGCTTGCAGTCCTTAGTTCTAGTGAAGTTAAAATCTTCATGCGCCAGCTAACCAACACATTTTGGATGATTCTAGCTTTGTGGGAACAGTTTGGGGAAGGCAAATTTTTAGTTCTAGTATGACTGCTCCTGCATACCAAGCAAGGTCTATAAATGCATGGTTGGATGAATTTAGTGTTGGAGAACTTGACTGGCTCGCACAAAGCCCTGAACTCAACCCCACTTTTGGTGTGAACTAGAGCGGCATTTGTAAGCCGGGCCCTCTCATCCAACATCAGTGTCTAACCTCACAAATGCTCTTTTGGATGAATGGGCAAAAATTCCCACAGACACACAAACTCTTGTAGAAAGCCTTCCCAGAAGAGTGAAAGCTGTTCTAGCTGCAAAGGGGGACCAACTCCATATTAATGCCTATGGATTTAGAATGGGTTGTCATCAAAAGCTCCTCTATGTGTAATGTGGAGGTGGCTGAAAACTTTTGTCCACATAGCGTTTACTGGGGCCTTCACG